>JAADYJ010000243.1:0-29068 GCA_023338205.1 Halophytophthora polymorphica
AACGCAAACCCGCGAGCTTGTTTCCAAGCGACTGCATTGGTTTCTCCAGCTCTTTGCCGTCGCTTAGAACCAAGCCGCACGCGTTGTTCTTGCCCAAGTGTCCCAGCTCCAGCTCCTTGTTAATCTCCACTCCGCGTTTGGCCAGTATTTTTTACGCCGGAGCACCTAAAGTAGACACCAAGCTGACCACCAGCACTTTTGGTGGTCCCCGCTACACAAGATGAAAAGAATGCTGTGGTTAGTAAGCGATAATCGAGTGCACTAGCGACCCAAAAACTATGTGAAACTTACCGTTTGGAGTGGAAAAATCTTAATCGCTTGCACTCTGGCGCTGTGGGCTCTTTGTCGTCAAAATTGCTGTCATATGCCACCATGAGCACAAGCAATGGATGGACACAATGTCGTTAAAACTCCCAAGCAGCTAGCAAACGCGCATCGAGTACAATATCAACGCAAATAGGCAGCATACGTACCTGGACGCAGTCGTGATTAAGCTCTGGGCGGTCTCTGGTGCCCAACGCGGTGCAAAGTTTACACTTTTGGCTGTGTGAACGGTATCGTTGATGATGCTGGCTCAACTGTTCGCGCACTCAGCGTTATCCGCGGACAGGGACAACAACAGTCTCTTGCGCTTCTACAGAGCTATCAACGTCTCAACATCCCAGGTAAACATCACAGCTCTGTTAGTGCGACTTACCTATAGGACGGTGCGGAGGGCGCATCGGGCCCCACTGTGCCATTTGGCGCGCCTTTTGCCGACAAGATATTTGCGAAGCTGCTGTCGGATAGCAGCACCTGGCCTCGCTCTTTCCCGAAGAGCCTAATCCCCTGCACCTTGCGGAGGCTGCGCATGGACATGATGAACTACTTGACCCAGCTGCCACGTACAGCGCCGCCGAACCGTTCGTTCAGCATTCCTGCGATCTTGATCGACGCGAAACCGTCGGCATCGCGTAGTGTGCTCATTTGCTAATGTGTTTTCGTCAGTTATCCCATCGCGAATGCATATCAATGTTATGCGTAGTTTATAACAGCAAGGATGCATTTAGCCGCCCACCAACTCAGAATAATTTTTTTGTAGGCGTGACCACTAAGCCTAATTCTGAGCATTTTTGGCCGAGTGAGGTCCATTGACAAGCACGTAGCGCGCAAACTACTTGGTTGTTTGGGACAAATGGGGTATCAATGAGGTCCCAAGACACAAATCTACATGACTGCGTGCTTGCTTTTTCGGCAGAAGTCCTTGCGGATTTAACGATTTTTCCAAACCTACCAAACCCCATCTAGTTGAGTCGCGGACTGCTTGTTAAATGCACGTTTTTGCACGTTTTTGCACTTGATTTTGTATGCATGAGTTGTTCCAGTCATTGTGGCATGTTGCCAACATGGCAGTGTTCCTACGTTTAAAATTAAACGTCGCACGAACCCTTCCCGTCGGTCCACGCCAGCGTGCGGGGTTTATAGCGCATTTGCGTGTCTGTGTTGCTCGATACAAAAACCAAGTAGCGTGCAGATGGTTGGAAATTCCGGGCTTTTCAGCCATCTGCGCGATACTTGGGTTTTGTATGAACGAGCATGTTTTGTCTGTGTTTCAAATCGTTGGAGCCCAAAATGTCGGACTTGGCACAAGTTTGCTGCAAATTTGGCTCTTATGCGATTTGTGTGGGACATTTGTGGCAACCCCGACTTTCAACCAATCCACAGTCGGAAAACACTGCGGAGTCCCAACTAAGTTCATATCGGAGATGTGCAGCGAGGGCGGCGATCAACCCCTGCGATCACACGCCGGCAACCCGCCGTCAAGTTTTGCCCGCTCCTTACAAACTTCAAGTTGTGCCTCCTCAACTTAACCGGGAGCCGGCACTGCACGCCTCAGGGGGCCGAAGAAATGCGACATACAAACTTCCAGTGACTTCCCCGTGCGCGCATTCTGGGCGGCCACTTTCCCTTTTCCGCATCATCCTGGAGCAGTCCCAGTCGGACATGCAGGCCACCTCGAGCGCGGGCATTCGCGGCTTTCTCGGCCGGAAGAAGCACGCGCAGCAGCAGCAGGCGGCGCCCGCAGAGCCCAGCGCCGAGTCGTCCCCGCCCAGCCACACGAGCAGCTCCAACGCGAGCGCAGAGGGGGCGGCCGCGTCGCCAGAAGAGCCGCCGGAGAGCGAGGACGCGACGCCGCGTGTGGCCATGGAGGGCCCGTTGAAGAAGCGCGGCGCCAAGATGCCGGTGATGCACGACCGCTACTGCGTGGCCACGTGGGAGCTGGACGCGCAGGAGCGCAAGTGCGTCATGCTGCGGTCGTACAAGTCGCGCAAGGCCTACGACGCGCACCCGGAGAAGCCCGCGAGCGTGCACCCGCTCAAGTGCATCAGCGAATGGGACGGCAAGACGGGCTTCCACCACTACGCGCACGCCTTCAGCATGGAGACGCGCGACAAGAAGGTCTTCCAGTGCGTGGCGCCCTCGGCGGCCGACAAGGACAAGTGGGTCGAGCTCCTGGCGCTGCAGACGGCCTTCACCACCACGCAACCGAGCTCCAGGGACATGCGTCTGGGCTCCGTGGGCAGCCTCGTGCCGCTGCGTCGCACCGCGAGCGTCGAGTCTGGCGCCGCCACCAAGCCTCGTGCCTATACGAGCGCGTCCATGGGCACCAAGACGCGCGGCATGAGCGGCGCAGACGCGGGCTCCACAGACTCGGAGGACCAAGGCGGGTTGCTCAGCCACGGCCACGACGGGCTCTTCCGCTCCACGTCGGGCGCGTCCAGCGGCTCTATGGAGCTCACGGGCAGCGGCAAGACGGGCGAGCCGGCCGACTGGGGCCTCTACGGCGACGCCAACGGCGCTACGACGGGCAAATCCCGCTACGACGTGGCCGACGAGGAGGACAAGAGTCTGTTGCTGGACAAGGACCTGCTGGACGCTCGTGGCGCCAAGAGCTCCGTCACGCTGGCCAATGACGCGTATCTGTTCGAGGACGCGGGCGTGAGTCGCTTCGGCGCCGTAGTGGTGCGTAGCGGGGCGGAGAGCGACGACGACGGCGACGAGTTCGTGGACGAGGAGCTGGCGGCGCGCCAGGCTCGTGAGGAGAGCGAGAGGCAGATGCGTCGCCGCGCACAGAAACTGGAGAGCAACAAGGACCTGTACGCGGAGATGGCGGCGGCGCGGCTCAACGACATGCGCAAGCACGCGCGCCAGCCGGCCAAGAGGCCGTCCGAGACGCACGAGAGCGACAGCGACAGCGAGGGCGACGCTGTCGAGGCGGAGGACGTGGCGCCTTCCCGGCACAGCAGCAGTCGCAGTCGAAGTCGCCGCAGCTCCAAGCCGCACAAGAAGAGCTCAGTGAGCAGCGACCGGGAGAGCAGTCTGCGTGGAGACGGGAGCGAAGAGGAGGAGGGGGAAGAGCTGGAGCCTGAGTCGCCGCTCATGGCCGGGCTCACGGAGGCGCAGCGACTCGAGGCCGAGGAGCTGCGGCAGCTCAAGAAGCAGCACAAGGCGGAGCGACGTGCCAAGCGGCGGGAGCAGCGACGCAAGGAGGAGGAGGAGCACGCGGCGCTGCAGGCGGCGGAGCTGGCGCGACTGCACCGCGAGGAGCAGCGCGAGCGAGAGGCGGCCAAGGCGCGCGAGGAGCAGGAGAAGCGCGACAGGAAGGAGCGCCGCGAGATGAAGGACAAACTCAAGCGCGAGAAGGCGCGCCAGCGGCAGGCCGAGGCGGAGCTCCGCCAGTTGGTAGAGCTCAAGCAGGCCGAGGAGGACAAGAGGCGACGCGAGGACGCCAAGAAGGACGCCAAGAAGGACGCCAAGAAGGACGCCAAGAAGGACGCCAAGAAGACCAAGAGGAAGGAGAAGTACACGCCTCCAGCCGATCGCATCCACAAGAAGGAAGAGCGCGCCGCGGCAGCAACCTCGGCCACTGCGGTAGCCTCCAGCACGGACGTCTCTCATGCGCTCGTACTCGTGGACAAGCCTGAGGAGACCAAGGAAGCGCCCGCTTCGGCAGCTCCAGCTCTGACTGCAGCCCCAACTCCGATTCCGACTTTAGTGCCCGCTCCAGCTCCGGTTCCAGTGTCGGCTCCAGCTCCGGTGTCGACTCCAGCTCCGGTGTCGACTCCAGCTCCAGCTCCGGCTCCGGTGCCATCGGAGGCTTCTAAGTCGGCTCCGATGGAGGCTACGACACCACCGAGCGCTCCTCCGATGGCCGTGCCGCCGCACAGCATGCCCATGTACCAGGTGACGCCTCCGCCTTTCCTGCCGGCGTATCCGAGTGCTCCGGTGAGTATGCCTGCCTACGGTTTGGCTCAGACTTTCGGGGCCTACGCGATGCCGTACGGGACCATGGGTATGGGGGCGCCCATGGGGGCGCAGCAGGCTTTTGCACGGCCGCCGCTGGGCTTCATGGCCGGCTTGAGCATGGGCGCGCGTCCTCCGCCCATGTCTCCGGCCAAGGAAGCCACGGTGGAGCGTATGATCGGCCCGCAGTTGCCCACGGAGGAGGAGCGCAAGGCGGCGGACAAGACGGCGATGGCCACCTCAGGCGCCAAGCTGACGAATCTGCCCGACCTGCCGGACGTGGAGGAGTTCTGAGTGCAGGGACCCGGCGCTGTGGACATGGGAGGACACGTCCGGGCCAAGCAGCTCGCGTTTACTTAATTTAAAAAAGCTGGTATGCATGACGCAATTTGTCGCGTAGGACGCTGAGGTAGGTGCTGTCCGCCGACGTCCCCTTCCGAGCATGAGGAACTTGTGCGGCGGGGCTGATGGCCGGAAGAAGGCAGGGTGGACGTCGGTGGACGTCGGTGGTCTTGGAAGTGGTCGACGTCGGGGGCTCTCGTGTCATCGAGTGGTATATTCAAGGGGAGCGCACGTGTCGCCAAGAGATCCATCCGTCCGTTCTGTCGCTCCGTCTTCCTCGGTCTCAAGAGGCCGATGCTCCATTCACATGCGCCGTTGAGAGAGGTGATGCAGGGAGGACCAAGGCTACACGCAGCCCGTTAAAAGCCAAGCAAACAACTATGCCTTCTCGTCTCGCGTCTCTCTCCTTGGCATCCATGGGCAGTCGTTACTCGCGCGGCATCCACCACTCGGTCTTGAGACGCGCTAGCTCGCTCACTCACTCGCCCAGTGCTACTCTAGGAGTCCTTCATGTACGTGTCCATCTCGTTGTCCAGGTCCGCCGCCGTCTTGGCCGGAGCCGAGTCTCTCTCGTCCCTGCCGCGACTAGCAGCACAAACCAACGTCCACCTCCCATGAGCACAACTGCTGTCGCCCCATCTGGCCGAGGCTAAAGCAGTCGGGAGTGATCGATGAAGCCACAGCCACAGCTTACCCGCCACCACGCCGACGACGGCCAGCACCGCGACCCTTGTCGCTGTCCCGGTTGTCTCTGCTGTCCCGGTTGCCTCTGTCCCATCAACACGACGTCGTCATTCCCACGTCAGTCCAATCGAATTGATCTCCACGACAACATCATCGACCCAAACAGCAGACAGCAAAGCACACGTCGACGCACCCGAAGGAGACCTTGAACTTCACGTCCTTGTCGTCGCGGCTGGCCAGCGCCGTGCCGAAGAAGCCCTTGCGCACGTTCTTGTCGTTGTCCAGCGTGATCTGCATCGGCTGGCCGTCCAATGTGCGGCCTGCAGTGTGCGCAGCAGCGTCAAGTGCCCAATACAACCGTGAGCCACTCGGGTCGTTGGCCCCACCGCAACCACCGGCATACACGAGCCGGGCGACAGACGCACCGTCATACTGCTTGATGGCCTTGTCGGCGTCCGAACGACGCACAAACCACACACGCGCGATGCCCTTGGAGCGGCCCGAGCGGTCGTACACGATCTCGGCCTTGGCCACCTCGCCCACCGTGCCGAAGAGCTCGCGCACCTCGTCCTCCAGGATGTCGAACTTGAGGTTCTTCACCAGGATCTTTGTGCCCAGACTGGCCGCATCCTTGGAGCCCAGACGCGAGAGGATCGACGACGCGCCTACACACCCGCAGCACTTCGTCAGAGCACGTTTCCTGGGCGTCCCCACGGACCACAACGCGACGCCGAGGCTCACAGACGGACGCACCCTTCTTGCCGCCCTTGGGCTGCTGCTTCTTGACCGTGACTGAGCGACGCGCACTCCGCGCGCCGCCACTGGGCGGGGCGTCGTCGTCCATGTCTATGTCCATGTCGTCGTCTCCGCGCTTCCGGGGCACAACGGCAAGCAGCACTCTGTTCTTAGCATCCGCATTCCCATACACACAACACGCCCAGCCGCTCCGGGTTCCCCCAGCCGACGCTGCATCGCGCAGCGCGGGCCACCGACGTGCTCCCGTGAAGACATCTACTCCCGCCGTGGGCAGGCATCTGTCTTGGCGCGGAGCGAAGAGCAGGAGGGGAAGGCGCAGGGGCGGACTGGCGGGCGCGCACAGCAGACAGGAAGGCAGACTAGCAGGCTAGCACGGCGCCACACTTACGGAACGCGAGTACGGCTGATTGCGCGCGCGGCCGCTGCGACGGCCACTGGCGCCACCGCGCACGGGGCCGGCCGCACCGCTGCCCTTGCCCTTGGGCGCCTTCTTCTGGCGCGCATCCGGGTTCGTGGGCTTGGTCTTCTTCTTGGCGATCAGGTCGTCCAGGCTCATGTCGAGCGACGCAAGAATCGACGACATTGTGGCGGGGGAGGGAGGCTGCTTCTAGGGGGGGGAGCGGGGATCCGGGGGAACTACAACTGCAAACAGCAACGCCCACAGACACACGTCAGCGCCAGCACACACACCAAACGAACCGCACGCGCCTCCGCTTCCGTCTCCTAGTGCGCTCAGCCTCCCACGAGGCGCCCCGCTTCGCATACAAGGTCGCATAGCGCGCGCCTCGGAGCTCCATTTCGCTTCCTTACCTGCTGCTCTTCCTTGCGGGGACTGCGCCACGAACCGGCGGGTGCCGCCCCTGCGATTCATTTCTGACGCGAGAGCCGATTCCGAAACGAATCGACCCGCGATCTTTGTCGGCCATACAAAAACCAAGTCCGCACCCAGATACGCGTTCACTCTCTTTTTAAGGGTCCAATTCTTTGGCGAATCGTCCGCAAAGCGGCCGAAGTCGAAAAGGCTCCATTTGGCCTTGAAAGCGGCGGAAGGAGAAAACGGACGCGAGCAACATGGTGGCGACGCGTCTGGCTACGGCGCTGTGCGCCGCGCTGTGCAGCCTGGCGGCCTCGGCGGCCTCTGCAGCGACGCTCTTGCCGCATGTGCCCGTAGTCATGTGGTCCCCGCGCGCGTACGTGCTTTAGATCTCTCTCTGTGGAGATGGCAATGGTCGGCTTTCCAGAGCGGTGGATCTTACGGAGCTGCTCGTGTGCTCGTACTCCCGCCGCTGCGTGTGCGTTAACAGGATGTTCCCGGCCTCGAACGCGTACTTGGGTGCCACGATGGACGAGTCGGCCGTGACGTCGGCTCTGCAGCGTGTGGTGGCCCGCGATATGACGAGCGACGTCGAGGTACGGCCTTCTTGCTCGAGCACATGCTGTCGTATCCCGCAGTACATGCTGCTGCTACCTTTGGCGCTGGGATCTGAGCCGCACAGGCGCTGACCGAGCTCGAATGACGGTCTGACGGGTGCTACAGGGCGTGCTGAGCCATAACGAGGTACTGTTCCCCAAGGCAGAGGTGCTCTGTCTGTTCCTGACGCCGTCACTGGGCTCGGACGACCTCGCGCAGTTCGCGACCAAGGCCGGAGAGCCGTCCTTCGTGCAGACCGCCGTGCAGAGCGCCACATCCTCCGTCGTGATCCCGCGCACCACGCGCGCCCAGCCGCTGCTCAACGAGCTGTCGGAGCTGCAGCCGCACGTCGTGAGCGCCGAGACCCTGGAGAACTTTCTCGCGTCGGAGAAGGGCCAGGCGCTGCTGTCCAACGGTGAGACGGATCTGCTGGTGGTGCAGCTCTCGGACATGGAGGCGCTACCACAGGTAGACGCCCGCATCCAAGCTGCTGCCGACGCGCTGACTGTCGCAAGCGGCGGCCTGACGGACTTTGCGCTCACGGGCGACACAGCGGAGAAGAGGGAGCTGGTGGATCCGCTCGTTCGTCGCCTTGCAACGCAGGCCAGCGGCGAGAGCGAGGAGGACGCTGCTAGCGGTACCATCGTGTGCGAAGCCGGCTACCTCGTGGGCTACAGCGCGGCGGGCAGGGCCTTCTGCTTCTCGCACTACGTCAACATGACGCCGGAGATCCTCACGGGGCTGCTTGTCGGGTTCTTCTTCCTCTTCCTACTCTACATTGGGTTGGGCGTGCTCAACGCCATCCAGACGCCCACCAAGTACCCGCTGCACGGACCCCCACACGGCAAAGAGTTCTAATCCCGCTCTCCCGGCCGCGACGCTCGCATATTCGCTCCAGAGAGCGAGCTGGGCATGCTCGGATGTTGAATACACGCGCTCTCTATTGCTTTTTTGGCGCTTGGCCCCAGCAACCATGACCGCGGCGCTCATGCTGGCGTTCGCAGCACACGAATGTGCAGCGAGCAGCCCGTGCAGGGCACCACGTCCACGCCGTCCTGCAGCTCCGCCTCCGTGATCTCGTACGCTTCGCCACAGCGACAGCGGTGCGTGAGCAAGACCTCGTCTTCCTCGCCGTCCTCTCCTGCCAGCACCTCGCGCTGCATCTCGCGCGCCGACACCTCGTCGGAAACCACGATCATTTCCGCCGCGCGCTTCTCCACGAGCGCGTTGTGCGCCAGTTGGGCGTCGTACCGAGCGCGCAGCTCCGGGTCTCGCAACGTCTCGTAGGCTTCTTGCACGAGGAGAAACTGTTGCTCGTCCTGTGCGCTGGGAATGGCCCCGACGGCCGCGGTGCCGGCTCCAGGAGACGGCCGCTTGTCCGGGTGCGAGCTCCGCGCCGCGCGGTGGTAGGCGCGCCGCACATCCTCGCCGCTGCAGCGCGGAGCTAGGCCCAGCACCTGATAATAGCTTGTGGTGGCCATCTTGGTGACTGGCCGAGACTCTTCATGGCGGCAGAAGTGGCTGTTACCCCCGGCGGGGGGCAGCGTTCGGTGGAATGTCGGGCACGTAAAGCGCCACAGATTGTGGGAACACACCAAAGGACGCCACATCAAACCGTAAGCCAATGCGAGGCGGCTGATTCATATTATACTTGTTTAGGTCTAACTAGTTGTGTTCTATCAGCAAATCAAATTGAATTATGGGGAGTACACACTGTTACAAGATATTTGATCGTCCCATCACGGCCGTTGACGCATGGAGCTTTGATGAAGTGAAGGTGAAGGATACCTACCCGTTCCTGGTCGCTCGCTGGCCATTCCCCCCCTTCGCCGGCCTCGCAGCGCAGTCCAGCAAGCAGTCCAGTGCCATGCTCTCTCTTGAGCAGGAGCAGGAGCTGCACACGTGGCTGGTCTGGGGCGTCTTCGCCCTGGGCACCGCCACCTTCGCGGCCACGAGCCTCATCACCGCTCCATACGGCCGTCATGCCCGCTCGGGCTGGGGCCCCACGGTGAACACGCGGCTGGGCTGGGTGCTCATGGAGAGTCCGTCCGCTCTGTTGTTCGCTGCGGTGTATGTGCAGGGCGCACACCGCCTGGACACGACTCCGCTGCTGGCGGCGGCGCTCTGGAGCTGCCACTATTGCTACCGCAGCTTCGTGTACCCGTTCCTGATCCGCGTGAGCGCCAGCAAGCGCATGCCGCTGACCGTCGTGCTCTCGGGCGACGCCTACAACGTGGTGAACGCCTACGTCAACGCGCGGTATCTGAGCCAATTCGGGGACTACAGCCAGGACGATGTCTGGACGCGGCCTTCCTTCTACCTAGGCGCGGCGCTCTTCGCCCTGGGGCTGGCGGTGAACGTCCACTCGGACCAGGTGCTCATCAACCTGCGCCAGCCTGGAGAGACGGGCTACAAGATCCCTCACGGAGGCATGTTCGAGTACGTGTCGGCGCCCAATTACCTGGGCGAACTGCTGGAGTGGAGCGGCTGGGCGCTGCTGAGTCAGTCGCCCGCGGGGCTTTCCTTCGCCGTCTACTCGGCAACGAACCTGGTGCCGCGCGCGCTGAGCAACCACCGCTGGTACCAAGACAAGTTCCGCGACGCGTACCCCGCCGGAAGACGCGCGATTCTCCCAGGCGTGTGGTAGGAATGGCGAGCGGAGGCGTGCGCAGGGTCACATTTGCGGGCTCATGGCTTGCGTCGTGTGCTTTGCCGTGTGCCAGGCTTTCACGCGACCTGGTAATCAACGTCTGCACTGTCCTGTGGGCATGCATTGCCTGTCGAGACGTCATTGCTGGGGAAGGTGGAGTAGCCTTTGGCCTCGATGGTGTGGTAAATTCGCGTAGTATGCTTATCCTGAATGATACAGCTTTAGGCTTCAAAAATGCGGCGTCCGATACATCCGCGCTCTCCTATTGGACGAAATATCGCGCTGGATGGCGTGGCCCACCTCACATGTGGGGTGGGCCACGCGAGTCTCCAATCATTGGCTGCCGACGGCGCATTTCGACAAGCAGCGCCAAGCGCGGAGAAGCAGGCAAAGTGACCCGCGGCAATCGCTCGTGACGGCGGCGTGAGGTGACGATGGCGCCCAAGAAGGGAAAGAAGAACAGCAAGAAGGCGCCTGCGCAGGCGGCGGCGCCCGCCGTGGACGAGCTGGACGAACTGCTGAGCGAGTTTGCGCCGTCGGCGGGCGGCGCGGCCCAGGCGGAGCCCGAGCCCAAGCAGGCCGAGGCCGCGTCGGAGGCCGCGTCGGAGGCGGCCAAGGCCGACGACGTGGACGTGGCGGCGGCGGCGTACCTGGCGTCTCTGGGCGTGGCGCCCGCGGCGGGTGGCGAGAAGGGCGAGGCGAGCAAGAAGAAGAAGAAGAAGGGCAAGAAGAAGGCGGACGGTGGCAAGAAGGAGGACGAGAGCGGCAGCAAGAAGCCCATGTCGGCGGCCGCCAAGGCGCTCATGGAGCGACAGGCGGCTCTGCGCGCTGAGGAGGAGCGCGTGGAGCAGGAGCGCCTGGAGCGCGAGCGCCTGGAGCGCGAGGAGGAGGCCAAGCGCGCGGCCGAGGAGGCGCGGCTGGAGGAGGCGCGGCGCAAGAAGAAGGAGGCCCGCGCCGCCAAGATCGAGCGCCAGAAGAAGGAGGGCACGTACATGACCAAGGCGCAGAAGCAGAAGGCGGCGCGCGCGCAAGCGGCGCTGGAGGCCATGCAGCAGGCCGGCCTGGTGCCCGAGGCGGCGCAGGACGACAAGAAGAAGGTGGTGTACGACAACAAGAAGAAGACAAAGAAGAGCCCCAAGGCGCAGAAGGCGCCCGAGCCCAAGAAGGAGGAGGCCCCCGCGCCTGTGGCGGAGAAGGAAGAGCCAGCGGACTGGGAGGCGGCCGAGGACGCGGCGCAGGCTGAGGAGGAGGCGCCCGACGCGTGGGACGACGAGGACTGGGAGTCGAGCGACGTAGTGGCGTCGCTGGAGGACAAGCTGCAGGAGGTGAAGGGCGAGGAGGCGGAGCAGGAGGCGGACAGCGACGGCGACGAGGACCTGCTGGTGCTGGAGCAGAAGAAGGAGCAAGAGCGGCTGCGGCAGCAGGGCATTGCGCTGCAGAAGCGGCAGGCCGAGCAGGCGGAACAAGCGCGGCTGGACGCCGAGGCCGAGCGCCAGCGCTCCAAGGCCCAGCAGGAGGCGGAGCGCAAGAAGCAGGAGGCGGCGCAGCGGCGTGCGCAGCGCGAGGCGCTGGCCCGCGCCAACGTGTCGGAGGACAACCTGCGCTCGCCCATTTGCTGCATCATGGGTCACGTGGACACGGGCAAGACGAAGCTGCTGGACAACATCCGGAAGACCAAGGTGCAGGACGGCGAGGCCGGCGGCATCACGCAGCAAATCGGCGCCACCTTCTTCCCCGTGGAGGCCATCAAGCAGAAGACGGCGCGGCTGGCCGAGACGATGCACCTCGAGTACAAGCTGCCGGGCCTGCTGGTGATCGACACGCCCGGGCACGAGTCGTTCACGAACCTGCGGTCGCGCGGGTCGTCGCTGTGTGACATTGCCATCCTGGTGGTGGACATTATGCACGGGCTGGAGCCGCAGACGCTCGAGTCGCTGCGGCTGCTGCGCCAGAAGAAGGCGCCCTTCGTGGTGGCGCTCAACAAGATTGACCGCTGCTACGGCTGGAAGACCATGCCCGACATGCCCATCCAGGAGGCGCTCAAGCACCAGAACGAGCACGTGATCCGCGAGTTCGAGGACCGCACCAAGGCCATCATGGTGGAGTTTGCCGAGCAGAAGCTCAACGCCGAGATCTACTGGCGGAATAAGGACGTGGGCCGCACGGTCTCGCTCATCCCGACGAGCGCCATCTCGGGCGAAGGCGTGCCCGACATGCTCATGATGCTCACGCGGCTCACGCAGGAGCGCATGGCCAAGTCGCTGGCCTTCGTGGACATTCTGCAGTGTACCGTGCTGGAAGTCAAGGTGATTGAAGGCCTGGGCACGACCATTGACACCATCCTGGTGAATGGCACGCTGCACGAGGGCGCGACGATCGTGGCGTGTACGCTGGACGGCCCCGTGGTGACGACGATCCGGTCGCTGCTGACGCCGCACCCGATGAAGGAGATCCGCGTGAAGGGCGAGTACATCCACCACGCCACGATGAAGGCCGCCATGGGCGTCAAGATCTGCGCGCAGGGCCTGGAGAAGGCGGTGGCCGGCACGCAGATCCACGTGGTGGGTCCCGACGATGACGTGGAGGAGCTCAAGGACGCCGTCATGTCGGACCTGACGGGCATCATGGACTCAGTCAAGGCCACGCGTCGCGGCGTGATGGTGCAGGCGTCGACGCTGGGCGCGCTGGAGGCGCTGCTGGAGTTCCTTCGCACGTGCGACCCGCCGATTCCCGTGGCCTGCGTGAACATCGGCCCCGTGCACAAGAAGGACGTGATGCGCGCGTCGGTGCAGCTGGAGCAGCGGCCCGAGTTCGCGACCATCCTGGCCTTCGACGTCAAGGTGCACAACGACGCGACGGAGCTGGCGTCGGAGCTGGGCGTGCGCATCTTCACGGCCGACATTATTTATCACCTGTTCGACCAGTTCACGGCCTACATGGACAACTTCCGGCAAGCGCGGCGCGAGGAGTTCGCGGACGTGGCCGTCTTCCCGTGCGTGCTCAAGATCGTGCCCAGCTGCGTGTTCAACAAGAAGGACCCGATCATCCTGGGCGTGGACGTGGAGGAGGGCATCCTCAAGATCGGCACGCCGCTGGTGGTGCCGTCCGCGGGCGGCTTTCTGGTAGGCAAGGTGGGCTCCATCGAGCGCGAGCACAAGGAGGTGGACCGCGCCAAGAAGGGCTCGTCCGTGGCCGTGCGCATCGACAACGAGGGCAGCGTCATGTACGGCCGCCACTTCGACCACAAGAACAAGCTCGTGTCGCGCCTCACGCGCGAGAGCATCGACGCGCTCAAGGAGAACTTCCGGGAAGACCTGCAGAAGGAGGACTGGCAGCTCGTCATCAAGCTCAAGAAGGTGTTCGACATCATTTAGAGCGCGTGCGTGTGTGCGTGGGGGTGCGGCGCCCGCGCCGCGCGTTCCGCGCAAGAGAGCGTCGCGCACGTGAGCGACGAGGGCACGAGCAGGGCGGCACCAAGCAAGCAAACACACTGTACGGGGTCGTCGTGTCCCCTCGTGCGTCTCGCCAGCTGGAGAGGAGGAAGCAGAAGGCAGGGAGGCTGCGGTGTGGTAAGGTGCATGTAGGAGGAGCCTGCGGCTCGCAACGCGCACGAATCACTCTTGGTGTATGGATGACAAACAAGTCGCAGGTCTCAGGTCTCAGGGCCCAGTGGTTCGCGCTCGGTTCGTCGACATGGCGGGGGTGGCGCACGCCGAATTCGAAACTCCGCAGTCCAGTGTCGGGGCCTTGGGCGTTCAGACCGGAAGCCGAGGTCCACCACGTCTCCGTTGTGTATGTGTGTGCGTCTGCAGGTGTGTGGGGGGCTCCCTGCGACAATCCAGGTGCGACTTGCCTCGTTCGAGAGTTGTCGGAGTTCTTGGCGAGATTCGAGCCGCGTGCGCCATGAAGGCCGGGCTGATTCAGCCGCCTCCACCCGTGAGTGCGCTGCATCCTCGGGGTGACTCGCTGTCTTCGCACCGGAAGCCCTTGGGCCTCGCGTCTGGAAGTCTGGGAGACTCGAGACTCGAGACTCGAGACTCGAGGGTCAAGACGCAAAGCTCGAGGGTTCAGACTGGAGGCGGGTGGATGGGGAGAGAGAGAGAGAAAGCATGGCCGAGTGCCAGACACTCGGGAGCGAGAGCGAGGACGAGAGCGCCCCGGCGATACTGCCAAGAGCTCTCGGTCGACCGGCGAGGCCGCGCCGCTTGGCATCGCTCGTCGTGTCGCTTGGACGCTCAAGCCGTCGCGCAACTGATGGGCTTGGAGAACGGGGCGGGCGCATGCACTCGTCCTTCGAGGAAGGTTCCGGCGTGGCGAGCCAGCGGAGCTCCTCGCCTTGAAGCCTGCAACGCGCAGTGCGTCACACTGCAGCTACCCACCGCCACCGCCGCGAGTCTGGGGCCTCAAGGAGCCTCGCGTCGGAGCGTCCGGAGCCGTCCAGCTCCGCGGTCTCTGCTACCTAGTCGCCAGGCCCGCTCCGGCCCACGCTGCAGCTGTCTGTGCGTGCGGGGCTGGCCCCAGCGCCGCCGATCCGGCCGCAGCCACGGTGGCCGTGGCCGTGGCCGTGGCCCTCCTCGAAGACGCAGGTTCCCTATACCAGCCGAGGTCGTCGCAGCGCTTCAAGATCGCGAGGCGCACCGAGGACAGGCGCAGCCGCGGCGCTGGCCCCCTCCGGCGCGACGTGACGGCACGAGCGCTGCTTGAAGCGCTCGCTCGGTCGCTCGTTAGATCCGCCGTGCCGCCGCTGGACGCGCGGTTCAGCGGCCACTGGCCTCGTCGTGCGCTCGCTCCTGGCCTCGTTGGTCAACTCGCTCGCCCCTCAAGACCCTGCGGCTGCGGCTGCGGAGAGCGGAGGCTCACGCCAAGCGGAAGACACTCGCTGGAAGAATCGCCAGCCAGCACGCCAGCCAGCCGCGCCGGTCCCCTCACTTTCCATTCTGCCCGCAGCTACTCGTGTACGAACGGCCTCGTGCTGCCTTCGCTTAGGCGCTCCGCCTCCTTCACACATACACATACACACACACTCCCTACGCCATGCAGATGCCGCGCATGCGGGTCCGCGCGTCGCCTCCGCCTCTGGGCGACAGTCCTCGAGCCTCTCCTGGCGGCAAGGCCAAGCCCGTGGGCGTGGGCGTGGGCGGGCGGGCGCTGCGCGTGCCCAAGTTCCTGCGCAGCCTGTACGACATCCTGCACTTCGAGGACCCGGGCATCCTGGCGTGGGCGCCCGACGGCTCTTCCTTCCAGATCCTCGACACGGCGCGGCTCGAGACGCAGGTGCTGCCCAAGTACTTCAAGCACGGCAAGTTCGCGAGCTTCCAGCGCCAGCTCAACAACTTTGGCTTCCGCAAGTGGACCAAGACGCAGTCCAGCGTGTGCACCTTCAGCCACCCGCACCTCGTGCGCCGGTCGCCGCAGCAGCTGGCCGAGCTGCTGGCGCGCCGTCCGCCGCCCGCGCCGGCCTCGTCGCCCGCGCCGAGGCGCAAGCGCACCTTTGCCGAGCTCGTGGGGGAGGCGGCCAACCCCGCGGGCGCCAAGCCGCCCAAGCGCGCGCCCGTGAGCGGCTTCCACGCCTCGAGGAAAGGCGACGCGCCGCCCAAGAAGCCCTCGGCGCGGTGGGCCACCGAGCCCGTGGCCTTCCTCAAGGCGGAAGACGTTCGCGGTGGCGGTGGCGGTGGCAGTGGCGGCGGTGGTACGCCCACGAGCTCGTCGGACCAGCCGTTCCACTTTTCGCCCGACGAGCTGCACGACATCATCCTGCCTTCGGTCTCCGCGGTCGAGCGCCACGACGCGCGGCCGCACGAGAAGCTCTTTGAGCTGCGCATGCTCAACGAGTGTCTGGACCTCGGGCCGGCGACCGCGGGCGCCTACGGCCCCGGCGGAGGCCACGGCGACCTGTTCCCGGCGCTGCCCTACGTCTGGGACAGTGACGCCTTCTTCGCGCCGCCCAGCCGGCCGCACTTTGACGCGCACCTGCAGGACCGCGGGTTCTGGCGCGCGCATTAGCCCACTAGCCCCAGACGCGGGAGTCGCTGTCATTGTCTTTGGCGTGCATGTACCTGGCGTCCTGGCCACGGACGGAACGGCAGGAACTGAGAGGGAGGGGACGCAATACATGCCTTGACCTGCTCGTGCTCGTGCTCGTGCTCGTGCTGCTCTCGTGTGGACGGCAGACGGCAGCCAGTGGTGCCGAGCCGAGGCTTTTGACGTGCTGTGCTAGGTTACAAGGCTGCGTCCCCTGCTCGAGTCTCGGGTCATTGCAGCCAATGGATCAATTGAGTGCCTGGTGCGTGCTGGTGGCTGGTCCGTGGGCGTGGAGAGCGATGGAACGAGCAATGGCGAGGCTCGAAGGGCTCGGCAGGCGGCGTGGGGCGACGCTGTAGTGCGCTTGGGCGTGTAGAAGTGGCTGGAGGGTCTGATCTTTCTCGGGGCGCGGCGCTCAGCCCTCCATCTCCATCATGTCTTCGAGCCGCATGAGGATCTTGGTGAGGTTGAGCAGCTTGGTCTCCAGCCGCTGCTCCGTCTCGAGCAGCCGGTCCTGCAGGCTCTGCTGCATCTCGAGCAGCCGCAGCAGCACTTGGTCGTCCACGAGCGGCGTCCCACGCGCCCGGGCCTCGTCCACGCCGGTCAACTGCGGCAGCACCGCCCTGTCCGGCCTGGCGCCTGGGCAACTGGCCGACGCGTCCTGCGGCCCGGCCTCGCTGGGCGTGTGGCTCGGTGTGCCCAGCCCCACGAGCGTGATGGAAGGCCGGGCGCCGAGCGTCGCGTACGGCGCCACCGGCTGGCGACGCTCCTGCTCGTCCCTGCGCATGGGCTTGACTGGTGACTGCGCTGGCGTGGCCGTGGCCGTGGCCGTGGCCGTGGGCACGGCGGTGACGGCCAAGCGGTGCGCCGTGGCCGAGGCCTGGCGCGACTGGTGCAGGCCGCCGCTGCCGCCGGGCACGACGAGCTGGTTGAGGAAGGCGCGGTTCTGCAGCACCTCGAGGTCGTGGCGGAACTTTGCGAGCTCGTCGTCCTCGAGCATGCCGCTGTTGTCCGTGTCGTAGACGTTGATGACGTCGTCGATGTCGAGGTAGATGTCCTCGGTCACGGCGTGGAAGCGCTGCAGGATGGCCTCGATCTCGTTGCGGCAGAGCATGCGCTTGCCCTTGAGGAAGTCCACGTTGCTCTTCATGGTCTGGTGCATGACGGACTTCATGACCTTCTGGAAGTTGGTGCCGATGACCGTAATGGGCAGCGCCAGCACGAGCATGCCCGTGAGCACGGTGCAGCAGCCCACGACCTTGCCGATCCACGTCACGGGCGTCATGTCGCCGTAGCCGACCGTGGACATGGTCACAATGCACCACCAGAAGGACGACGCGATGCCCGCGTACGGGTTGGGATCCACGCACACGCAGGCGTCCGGGAGCCCCACGGACGCCACGGCTGCCGCCACGGACGCCGAGTAGCTCACACTGGCGCCGTCGGTGGGCCCGGCGGCCGAGAGCACGGCGTCGCAATGGCCCATCCAGCCGCCGGCGCGACAGCCATCGGGCGTGAACTCGGCAAAGTAGATGGCGGACGAGAAGACGACCATGGCGATGCCCATGAGGAAGAGCAGCATGGAGAGCGGCTTGAAGCTGATGGCGATGGCCTGCGTGAAGACCTGGATGGCCGACGAGTAGCGCGACATCTTGAGCACGCGCGCCACGCGCGTGAGGCGCACGATGCGGATGGCGCCAAAGGTGCTGGCGTTCTGCACGTCCAGCACCACCTCCAGGTAGAAGGGGAACACGGCCGCCATGTCGATCCAATTGGCGTAGTCTGCACACACACACACACACGCACGAGGCCAAGCAAGGCGAGAGTGAGTGCGTGCGTGCTGCAGCTCCCACGACGGCCGTGCAGGCGCTGGGGTGACCAGAGGACGGCCGGACGTACTCTGTAGGAACGCCCGCTTGCTCGGACACACAAGGAAGCGGCCCAGGAGCTCGAACGTGAAGATCACGGCGCTCCCCGTCTCGACGTAGGCCAGCTCCGTCGAGTAGGGCCGGAAGATGGCCTCCGTCTCGACGATGAAGACCACGGTGGAGATGGCAATGGCGCCAAAGATGAAGAGCGAGAAGTAGTAGGCCTGTGGCGACGACTGCGGCTCCTCGAAGAAGGTCCAGGCGGCCTGCGCGCAGCTCTCGGGGCCTTCCACGGCGCTATCGGTCATGGACTGCGTCTCGGAGCGCCGCCGTGCGGACTCCTGGCGGCTCAGGCGCGTCTGGGGAGGCCCCGACTTGGTCTCCGCAGCCTCCTTCGCCCGTGGCACACTCGTCTCTTCCTGTGGACTGGCCTCCACGGGCGTGGGCAGCACGGACACGGAGCGCCGGCTGCTGCTGCTGCGGTGGCTGCGGTCGCCGCGGGTGCTATGGCGGCCGAGCGACGACGAGCCCCAGTGCACGCGCGAGAAGCTCGTGTTGCGCAGCGCCGAGCGCCGCTTGGCCTCGCGCTCGATCACCTTGGAGAGCATGAGCGCCGTCTCCGAGAGCTCCAGCGGCCCGCCCAGATCGTGCGGCGTGGACATGGCGACAGCACACGCACAGACTCACCACGCGGGTGCACAGAGCACGGAGAGACGGCGGGAATGGCCCCGCGCACGCCCACAGCAGCATGAGGTCCCTAAAAATATGGCAATGGTTTCGCCGAGCCCGCCACGAGTTCGTTATTACGCCTCGAGTTGCGAGGAAACCGTCGCTCGCGCTGCGCTTCACGCCCGCGTCGTGACTTCTCCAGCGGCCCTCGCGTCTGCTTGACCGTCTTACGTGAAGCGCGGGCCGCTGCGTCGCTCAGGGCGCCGTCGCAGGCTCCGTAGCGACTGCAGCCGTGGCCGGAGAGGCCACGTGGGCGTCCTCGTCGGGCTGGGTCGAGTCGTCCGCCTGGGGGCCGGCGAGGCGGGCCGCCTTGGCCGCGTCACGCTTGCCGGCGCGGTCGGTGCGTCGCGCCTCGTCCTCCTTCTCCTGCTTCCACTGCGCATGCGGCTTGGCCACGTAGTCGAAGGGCAGGAGCTGCAGCGTGCGCAACCACTTGGCGTACGTGCGCGTGCGCTCCTCGTGCGCCATGATGTGTGCAAAGATGACGTCGCGCTTGAACTGCTCCACGCGCTTCGCCACGGCCGCGTCCGCTAGGTCCAGCGCCGGGTGGGACGTCTGGATGGCCTCGCGCATCTTGCCGTTGTAGACCTCGAAGTGCGCCTGCGCCAGGTAGAGCCCGACGCTGGGCGCCTTGGGCAGGTCCATCTTGTCCTGCTGCATGGCGCGCTCCAGCGTGGCCAGCGGCGTGACGCCGGCCACCACCTCCACGGCCGTGCCGATCATCTTGCGGATGTGGTGCAGCAGGAAGCTCTGGCCCACGACGCGCAGACGCACCCACTCCAGGCCATGCGCAACAAAGGGCTCCTCGGCGACGAACGACATGATGAAGCGCATGGCCTGCGGGTTCCACGGCTCCATCTTGGACGTGAAGTTGTGGAAGTTGTGCGTGCCCTCGAACACGCGCAGCGCCGCGTTGAGCGTCGCCAGCGACTCGCCGCTAAGACGGAAGGCGCGGTGCGTCTCCAGCGTCGCGGCGTCCACTTCCATGGCCTCGTTCGCGGCCTCCTCCGACTCGCGCAAGTCCGCGGGCCACTGCGTCTCGGGCTCGTCCGCCGTCGTCTTCTCCGCCTTCTCCTCGTTCGTTGCGGGAACCTCGACGCTGGGAGCCGGCGAGCGCTTGGCGAAGATGAAGGTGGGCGCTAAGTACTCGTATGTGCGCTGGTCACAAGTCATCTTGGCGTTGAAGTTCTTGGTGACCGTGACCATCTGCATGACACGAATGTCCGCCGGCAGCGCCGCGTTCACCTTGGCCATGAAGCCCGCCACGTCCTCGCCCACATGCAGCTTGGCCGTGAGCAGCTGCCCGGCGGCGTGCACGCCCTTGTCCGTGCGGGCCGCGCGGCTCCAGCCAATCTGCACCGCACGCCAAGCACACGCACAAGCAAGCGTCAGTCCAAGTTCACTTTGCACCGCGAGTCCGGGTGCTGTGCCGGCCAGCAGAGCCGCCGTTGGCCACCGCTGGGCCACGCACCTTTTGCAGGAAGCCGTAGTTGCTCTCAGCAATCCCGCCAGCCTCAAACAGCGCGCGCTCCAGCTCCGCTTCGATGGTCTCCACGCCCTCGTTCCTGTTGCCGCGCAAGCCACAGCCTGCAGGTGAGTGGACGCGCCTTAGAGCCGCCTCTCGAGCGTCTCGCCGCCTCGCCAGCCCAGCCGACACAACAGAAAGACGCACATTTGCATGCCAGAGTAGTTCTTGCCGCAGAAGGCCACCCAGAGCCCGTAGCGCCGCTTGGTGAAGGGCAGCGCCGCGTGCGCCGGCTCGCCATCCGCAGGTGGCTTGCGCCGCGCCGCGTACGAGCCAGGGTGCGGCTCCTCGGACAGGCCTGCGCGGCGGTCCACCTGCGGCTTGTCCTCTTCTTTCTGTCCGTCTCCGCGCCGTGCCTGCTTGCTCTTGCGGCGCACAGCCCAGTGCGTCTTCTTGCGCTTGCCCGCCATCTTCCTCCCGTGCTTGCGATGCTTAGTGTCGCTTCTTGGAGCTCTTGGTGATGGCTGGAGCGCTGTGAAGACCGATAAGGTACCCGTTTCACGGTACCTTTCCCCGCGGTGTACCGGTCCGAACGGTACAATGACCCCAGCTGTACCGAAACGACGGTACTTGAGCCACAGATGTACCGCTTTGGGTGGTACCTTCCGACGGGAGCTGCTCGGAAGGGAGGGCCAAGCGGGTCGGACACTACCGGATCGGACGGCTCAAGAGTAAATACAGCAGACGAGATGGTGGCGATGGCGATGGCGATGGCGATGCGCGGCGCCCGCGCGCTGCGCAGCGGCAATGGGAGCGGCGCGCTGCGTCGTGCGGCGCGTCAGGCGTCCGTGGCGCTGCAGACGCGCGCGTTCTCGCAGGCCAACTCGCCCTCGGACGCGAGCACGCCACTCCGCAAGGACATTCTGCACCCGGAGCTGCCCCAGGACTTCAAGCCGCAGCTCTCGCTGGACCAGGAGCTCCCCGGGTACGCACGCGTGGCCTAGTGAAGCTCTTGGGCTGTATGTGGCGCGGTGTGGGCCGGAGAGTTGGCACAGGAGCGCGTGTATTAACGTGCGTGTGCGTGTTGCATGTGCTCTCGTGCCGGTGGTTGTGTGCAGTCTGCCGCAGCTCAAGCCGGCGAGCCAGCTGCAGGTGCCGCAGACGGAGATCTCGGAGCTGCCCTCGGGCCTGCGCGTCATCTCGCAGGAGACCTACGGCCAGGCGGCCACGTTGGGCATCTTCATCGACGCCGGCAGCCGCTTCGAGGACGGTACGGTCACTGTTCTCGCCCTTTACGCCCTCATCTCTCTCGCGTATTGCATGCGCAGCGCTCATTTCTTGCGGTTTGTGTTGCTGCGTGCGTGTGCGTGACAGAGTCGAGCGTGGGCGTGAGCCACCTGCTGGAGCACCTGGGCTTCAAGAGCACCTCGACGCGCTCGCACGCGCAGCTGGTGCACGAGATCGAGGACCTGGGCGCGCTCACGACGTCTTCGTGCGGCCGCGAGCAGATTATCTACACGATCGACCTGCTGCGCGACAATGTAGAGAAGGGGCTGGAGCTGCTGGCCGACGCCATCCTCAACGTGGAGCTCAAGGCGGACGAGCTCGAGGACATCAAGACGGTCATGCGCATCCAGAGCGAGGACCTGCTGGAGAACCCGCCGGCGCTGCTGCAGGAGTTCATCCACGCGGCGGCCTACGGCCCGGACGCGGCGCTGGGCCGCCCGCTGCAGTGCCCGCTGGACAAGATCGACCAGCTCACCGTGGACAAGGTCAAGCAGTTCCGCGCGCAGCACTTTGTGGCGCAGAAGATGGTGCTGGCGGGCTCGGGCGTCGAGCACTCTCGCCTCGTGGAACTGGCCGCCAAGTTCTTCTCGGACGTGCCGCGTGCGCCCGAGGGCTCGCCCATGGCCACGCCGTCCAGTCCCGAGACGCTGGCGCCCGTCGAGTACACAGGCGGGCTGCAGGCTCTTCCCAATGCCGAGTCGACCTTTTCGTACGCGGCGCTCGCCTTCCCCACTGGCGGCTGGCACAGCGACGACCTGGTGCCCATCTGCGTGCTGCACACGCTGCTGGGCGGAGGCGACAGCTTCTCGGCGGGCGGACCGGGCAAGGGCATGTACTCGCGGCTGTACACGAGCGTGCTCAACCGGTTCTACTGGGTCGAGTCGGCCTTTGCCTTCTCGAGCATCCACGCGGACGTGGGCCTGCTGGGCATCTACGGCGCCTGCTTGCCGTCGCACACGGCCAACCTCGTGGCACTGCTGTGCAACCAGATGCTGAGCGTGGCCAACCGGCCCGTGGACGCCGTGGAGCTCGCGCGCGCCAAAAACCAGCTCAAGTCGTCCGTGCTCATGAACCTCGAGTCGCGCATGATCCTGTACGAGGACATTGGCCGCCAGCTGCTCACGTACGGCCAGCGCGAGACGCCCGAGTCCGTGTGCGCCAAGATCGACGCCGTCTCGGCCGCCGACATCCAGCGGGTGGTGCTCGCGGCCATGCAGAGTCCGCCCAGCCTCGTCTACTCGGGCGACCTCAAGCAGTTCCCACAGTACGAGCAGGTGCTCGCCGGCCTGCACGAGGGGCTCAAGCAGTAGGGAGTGAGTGGCCTGTGGGACGGACGACGTGCGTTGGCGTCGCTCACACGTGACTAACGTGGCCATGACTGCGAGATGACAGGGAAAGACGGGGAATAGAAGCAAGGAGCGCATTGACTGACCCGAGAAAGCACGCGTTGGCTCGGAGCTGGCGCGGCGGCGTCTCCCGCTGGCCGTCACGACCGCTTGAGCGCCGCTTCCCCCTGCAAGAGGCGGAAGCCCCGAACGAGCTGCTGACACTGCGCTGGCGTGTCCGTCTGCAGGTCCAGCGTGCGACACGGCCGCAGCAGCACGAGCGAGAACGACCGCGAGGCGTCCGCGTGCTGACGTGCCGCACGCGGCGTGTCCGGGCCCGTGAGCACCGCCACCAGGTCGCACGTGTCGGCCTTGGCGTCGGCCTTGGGCTGCGAGAAGGCGCTCTGCTGCGTCACAGCCGTGGGAGGCGCCCGCCACGACAGCCAGTGGCACTGCGCGTCCGAGTAGAGCACGCGCACGTGCGGCACTCCACGCGCGCCAAAGCTGGTGACCACGACGCCGCGAGTCAGCGTCCGCTTGAAGGCCGAGAGCGCCTCCTGCTCCTGTGCGTGGGCCGCCACGCGAGCACGAGCCGAGGCCTCCAGTGCGTCCAGCGCACGCTCCAGCCGCTGCTGCTCCAGGCGCGCGGCGTCTCGCTCCTGCTCCAGCTCGCGCGCGCGGGCTTGCAACTCCCCTCGGCTCTGTGCGGCAGCGTGGCGCGCAGCGTCCAGCTCGACGGTGAACTCGGCGCGCATGGCCACCTCCCGGCCTTGCGCGGCTCGTAGATCCTCGTGGAGAGAGCCCAGCAGTCGCTTGCTCGTGGCGTTCACGAGCTCGAGCGCCTGGAGCTGCTGCTGCAGCTGCTGCTCGCGACTCGCGCGCTCGGCCAGCTCTTCCCCGCTCACGCTCACGGCCTCGCTCACCCTCCTGCTCGCAGCCGTGGAACTCACTTGTATCTCGCCTTCTGCTGTGTCTGTAGCGCTGGCTGCGGCCTCGTGAGCGTCCACTTGGGCCTGCAGAGCGCGCAGGGCATCCGTCTGGGCCGCGTGAGCCGTGCGCAGACTGCTGAGCATACTCTCCACGGCGCGGTGGGCGCGCTGGGCCTCCACGAGGCGGTCGTGCAGCTCGTCCACGTGGCTCAGCGCGTCGCGGTGCTCCTCCTGCAGCTCGTGCCACCGCAGCGCCAGCAGGTCCTTCTCGTGGGCCAGCTGGGTCGCCAGCTCGCTCGCCTCGTGCGCAGCCTTGGTCTGCGCCTCCAGCTGCGGCTGCAGCGTCTCCAGCATGCGCTGCAGCTCCGTCTCGCGTTGCTCCAGCTGCGAGTGCTCGCCGCGCACGGCCGCCAGCTCGGCCTGCGTGGCGGCGGACGCGCGCTTGTGGCGCAGCAGCAGCTTGTTCACGGCGATCATGTCGTCGCGCTCGCGCCGCGTCCGGCTCGCCAGCTCCGCCAGCTCGCGCTCGCTCTCCCCGGCGTCGTGGCGCTCGCGTTGCAGCTCGCTCAGCTGGCGGCGCAAGGCGTGGAGCTCCGTCTCGAGCGCCTCCAGCTCGCTGCTGCGTTGCTCCGAGCACGGCGACGTGGCTGGCTCTGGTGGCTGGAGACCCTCGCTCTTGCTGCTCAGCCGCGCTTCGAGGCAGCTCACGCGGCGAGGCAGCGACCGAGGAGTCTCCGAGGAGAGGCTGCTCCTGCGTCGCGTCTGGCGCGAGGTCGACAGGCTGCTGAGGCTCTTGGAGCGCTCCGGAGGTGGCGTCGCCAGTCCCGAGCGCACGTCGGCCAGCGTCAAGAGCAGCGGCGGCTGAGTCTCACGCATCCTGCAACGGCCAGAGCCGCACAGAGAGATATCGAGGACGTCAGAGCCACGAGCAGAGCGACGGTGGACCAAGGGAGGCCGCAGACGTGGACGCACAGCTGCAGCACGTCCGCGTAGGCCAGGCCGGCCACGTCGCGGTCGTTCACCATGCGCACCCGCAGCTTGGGCACGAGGACGCGCGAGTAGTCGCCCGCCGCGCGACAGCGAGCGTTGTGCGAGGCTGCCAATCCGTCCATAGCCACGTCCCGCACGACGCACGTGTACGACCCCGCCGTCGAGGCCTCGCTGGAGCAGCCACCGCCCGAGGCCGGCCGGAAGCCCAGCCCCACGGGCTGCTGGCCGTCCACACGCAGGCGGATCTCCTTCTCCCAGCGCTGCTGGACGTCAGGCTTCGAGTCGTCCGCTCGAGCCTCGACGCGCAGTCCAGCGGAGCTCAAGAGCGCGGCCCACACGCGCGCCGTCTGCGAGCGACGACGCACAGTCGCGCCGCGCTCCTCGTCCGAGTCGTGGTTACTCGACGCCGCGACTGGCGTGGCCGGCTCCTCCCCCCACGACGCGCCGCAGAACTTGAGCACCATGGCCAGCGACGCGAGTCTCGTGCTCGGAGCTCTCTTCGCTTCTCCCTCGGAGCTCTCGACTTGTGGACTGCTGCTCGCCGCTGCCTGCTTTTAGCCAGCACACGGAGCACTCGCGCCACTCGAATTAGCGCCGCAAGGCCCGCGTCACGAGCACGCCGACACGCTCGCTGGAAGTTACAGGGCGCTGGAGACTCCCGTAGCGGGCCTCGAGCTCTGTCTGGGGTCGCTGCCGTTCACGCGCGAGTTGTCCGCCTCGTCCCGGCCGTTGCAGGCGCCTTCACAGGCGGTGGTAGCGCAGCTGGAAGCGGCCGAACTCTCTCCAGGCCCCGGCAGCGTCAAGGTCGCCGGAGAAGAGCCCCTGCGCTTGCTGCACGTGCGCCTTCTCGACGGCCTTGTGCTTGCTGCGCAGCGTCATCTCGCCCAGATACGGCTTCTCGTCCGGCGTGAAGGAGGCCGGCGCCGTGGTCGCGAGGACGTCGCCGTTGAGCGCGAGGCCGCCGTCGCGCCAGCTCTCCATGCACATGCGCACGTGGAAGGACGGACCCTCGGCCTGCGCGGCCCAGGAGAAGAGCTCCAGGTACACGACGAGCTGTCCCGCGTCCGTCTCCCGCATCTCGCCAATGTAGTCGCCGTGGGCGCCGCCCGCCCCACTCGTGGACAGGCCGTTCGGGAACAAGCGGAAGACGCGCTCCTTGCCGTCGAGCACCAGCCGCGTGCAGTCCAAGTGGCCAGCCACGCCCTGCGTGGAGCGCACGTTCAGCGCGCGCGTCAGGACGTCCACGGCCACCTCCAGCCGCACCAGCTGCGAGATCATCTCGAAGACTGTGAGCAGGGACACGCCCGACGCGTCCGCGTCCGCGTTCGCGTCTGCGTCGCCACCGCTAGAGCCCCCGCTCGTGGGCGTCCACGTGGATTCCTCCGTGTGCAGCAGCCACTCGGCGCTCCAGGCCTGCTCGACGGCGTTGCGCGCCGGGTGAGCCGTGCTGAAGCGCAGGCCAGGGACCCGCGACTGCGCCCGAGAGAGCCCCGGAGACGCCGAGAGACTCACGTAGGCGTCGCGCATCTGCGCCACGAAGACGTGCCAGCCCTCAAAGTTCTCGCCGCTCAGAATCTGCCGCACTTGCGCTCGGCGAGAGTGGAAGAAGGCGCTCGAGTAGACGGCGGCGATGACCTCCTCGGCCACGTTGCTCAGGCTGTGCAGCGCCGTGGCCGCGAAGACCTGCGAGTCAAGCCGCGCCTCCAGGTCGCGCAGGAAGAGCGCGAAGCACGAGCGCAGCGCCTTCTTGTCCACGACGGCCTGCGCGTGCTCGCGGAAGAAGGAGAGCAGCCACTGCCGCGTCTCCTTGGAGAACAGCCACAGCGTCGTCTGCGCCGTGACGCGGAGCAGCGTCTCCAACTCGTACGACACCTCGGCGGCGCTGGCGCTCGCGGCGTCGCCGTGGCCTGCAGTCTCGGAGCACGAGGGCACCGCGGCGTTCAGGTGCGCGTGCTCCAGCAGCACCTTGGAGAAGCAGTTGATCTTCTCCGCCTGCTGCGAGGCCGGGTCCAGCGGCTCGAGCAGCTTGTGGTTGATGAGGTGCACGAGCTCGTCCACGAAAGACGCGTAGACGCGCAGAGGCGCCCAGCGCAGGAACGAGAACAGCAGCGCCAGGTTCTTGGACACGGCCACGGCCGGCCCGTTCGTGTGCTCCCACAAGAGCTTGTCCTCGAGCAGTCCGCGTGGCGGCGCAGAGCTCACGGCCCGCGCGATGAACGGCGACGGGCGCCTCCGCTTGGTTAGGAGACTGTGGCTCGCATGCGGCGGTGGCGTGGCCATCCCGTCCGGCCCGTCCGGCCAGTTGTAGCTCTGGCCGTAAGCTGGAAGTTGGTCGTATGCTGGAGGTTGGCCGTAAGCGGGAGGTTGTCCGTAAGCGGGGCTCTGGGCGTACGCTTGCCCCCATGCGGTGAGTTCGCGGTCTCGAGAGAAGGATGTGCTGGTCGCAGAGTGCGTTGGCGGCCGGAGGCTGCGCTCGTATGCCTCTAGCGACGCGTCCAGCGCGCGGTTCTCCGGCGGGAAGCCCCCCGTGTACGAGAGCAGACTGTTTCCGGCGAGCATTGTGTCCGGGATGGCCCGCGAGCCTTCTACGCCTCCCGAGATCAAGGCGGCCTGCATGGCTTGGAGCTGCTCGGACGGCGCGCGGCGGTACGAAATGACCGTGAATTCGGGCGAGGCCACGGCGTCCAGCACGCGGTAGAGCTGCGTCTGCGCCTTGGGACTCGTGGCCGTGGTGAACTTGCCGTCCACGTCCAGGGCGCAGCGCTCCATCACGTACGCCTTGAGCACGTGCTTCATGAGGCGCTGCGCCTTGTTGGCGCCGCTCTCCCAGTCGTAGTACCAGCGCGAGAAGGCCTTGCCGTTGAGGTGGAAGACCAGCGGTTTATGCGCGTCCGACGCACTCGCGCTCGTCCGGATCGTCGTCACGAGGCCCGACGGCCGGTCCAGCACGCCCGAGATCCACTGGCCCCCCAGGTTGCTCTCCGTCTGCGTGCCGGCGCGCAACTTGTCGAGCTCGACGCACTCTCCAGGCTGGAGACTCACGTCGCTCACGGCCTCGAAGCGCGCAAACACGGCCACGGCTTGGCCGGACGGCGGATCGGGCAGCGCGCCGTCTTGCGGCCCGCCCGTGATCTGCACGCGCACGCTGAGCGACGTGCCGCAGTAGCTGCGGTCGATGTGCTCCGGGCAGCAGTGCGGGAAGCAGCTATAGCGGAGGAAGCGCGGGAGAACGGGCACATGTAGGACAGGCTCAAGGTCAGCGAATAGGAGTCGAAGAAGGCACCGCAACGGGCCGGAGCAGTGGGAAGGACAGCACAATAGCACACGCACCGGATGATCTTGAGCCCCTTGGTGCGGTTGCTCCTGTAGGCAAAGCGGCGGCAGGTCCCACAACACGCACCGATGAGCCCACGGAACACAGAGCTCGCTCTCCCCGCCGGCAGCCAGCCCAGCAGCCGCGTGCGCGTCTGTCGCCCACGCGCCGGCCACGGGGGAGGGAAGGCGAGAACGAGCGCGACGCTGAGCCGCGGGGCAGACCCGCCCCTCGCATCCACTCGCATCCTCTTACCGCTTGTACTCGGAGTGGAAGAGCTGCGCGTGGTCGCACTCGAGGTGGAAGAAGGAGGCGCTGGCCACCCGTAGCGGCGGCGCGGGGCCCTGGGCGGCCATGCTGCGCTGCTGCGTGCGCTGCGTGCGTCGGCGAGCGTGGGGCCCGGAAGACGCTTTTGCCTCGGATGGACGGGGGGCTTCACGTTAATAGGACACTGCGGTCAGAGAGGACCAACCTAGGCGACTCACTTTGGACGCGGCTATTTGAGGGCGAATAACCTCATCATGACTCGATTCACTCCTTTAAAGAGGCGTTTTGGGCGTTTTGGGCGTTTGCGCCGATCCCATACAAACGTTCAGTCTAATCGCGCTAGCTAGTTTTGCCCAATTTATGGAAACCTCCTAAACCTTATCACTATTTTTTCGAAGTCCGCAGCTATTCTTGATTAGCTGGGCATACCGCAAAGCATCAAGTGTAGGAGGTGTTGGACGGTGACCAACCATACATGAATTGTTGCGCAGACCGGAAATAATAAATTGTAGGAGGTTTCAACCCTGCGTATCATGACATAAGGTAGGTTCTGTCAGAGTGTTGGTCGAGAACCATGCATGGCGCGCTTCTGGGAGTGCACAATTTTAAACTTGAACACTCTATGTGCTTGCATTTTTGTGGCACACACCAAATGTCTTTTTCTCTGGCCGAGTAAAAGACATTTGGTGTACTTTACACAAAATAGGAGATGGACTGAACATTCCGGGAAAGCTCCTTTTAAGTTCC
>JAADYJ010000244.1:0-29043 GCA_023338205.1 Halophytophthora polymorphica
CTGAGCGCACAATTGCATTGTGTCGTCGATTCGCAGCTCTAGCAGCAGAAGCAGCAAGTGCATCGACATGACGAGCTTTTGCGCCTTCACCGGCCCGAAATTACCACTGGGTTCTCGCACTTCGACACCTTCAGCACAGAAAAGCATGGGCGTCACCAACTCTGAAAATGAAGCGGACGTCATTTGGAGCGGCAGCTGATACGGCTCCTGTCCCGAGGGTGGAAGAAGCTGGACGACGAGGCCATGCCGATGGCGAAGTTCAACAGCTGGCCGAAGCAGTTGACCGAGTTCAGCGCGCCGACGTACTTGCCAATCTCGATGCCGCTCCACTGCGCCTGAACAAATAGAAGTGTCAGGCACTTACATGTATTTACTCAAGCGACAATTCCGGCACCGAGGATGTGAGTGCGACCTTCTACCCGTGGTTTGGTTGATTGAGGTGGTTTCCAGATCTACATGAACTGCTATTCAAATACAGACTTGGCCATGCAAGCGCTACTCATCGGTCGCCCAGTTCCATGTACTTTCACGCGCACCAAATCGGTTGACTTAAACTGATGGTTAGCTGTTTGGGCTTGTAGGAAAGGATTCTGGGTCGGCCCACAGGTCACGCGAGTTCAGCTTAAAAGCGATGGTCTCCTCCGTGAGCCACGGCAGTCTTCCCCGGGTGATGGTGGCCGATGAGTCCAAAGTACACCGCACCACCAAGAGCACCACCAATGGTCGGACCCACGATTGGCACCCAAAAGTAGTAGCTGTAGAGGGAAAACACGCGCGTTCCCCAGCCAGCGGTGAGCATCAGGAGCCGTGGACCCAAGTCGCGCGCCGGGTTAATGGCGCAGCCTGTGTTCACGCCGAAGGCCATACCCACACCGACGACCAGCAGTGCCACAGCGGTGGGCGCGCTGAACGGACTCGCCGGCCGATTGTGCGGGTCCAGCACCGCGAAAATGCCCGCAAGCAGCAGCGCCGTACCGAAGATCTCGGTCAGCAGCGCTGTGAAATTGGGCACATACTCATTTGGATAGGTGGCGAAGATGGTATGCGACGTCAGGCGTTCCGGGTCCACCTCGTTCAGCAACGGGCGGTACAGAATGTACACGAACAACGCGGCCACATAAGCGCCCAGTGTCTGCGCCACGACGTACCCAGACACCTTCCTCCACGGGAACATACCGAAGAGCGCCAGCGTTGTGGTGACCGCTGGGTTGAGATGTGAGCCAGAGACACCGCCGGCGAAATGGATGCCGAACAGCACGCCGATGCCCCAGCATAGGATGATCTGCGTGAAGTCGCCATATACCCCGCTGCTCAGGATGGCCTGTGCCGTGGAGCCCAGTCCGAAGCTCATCATGACGAAGACGGCCACGAACTCGGCCAGTAGTTCGCGCAGCACGGCGCTCTTGATGGTATACGACCGGGACTTCTCGGGCGCTCCTGCTCCGAGCGCCGCGTTGTGGTGCTCTCCGTTCACGGACTCCTGGGCTTCCATGTCCACGTATCCATGCTCGGTTTTCTCCGCGAGGGGTGTTGCAGCTCCCGTCATTCTGGTTGCTGCACTTTTAGGTTGGAAGGCTTGCAAAGACCGATTTGTGGAGAGGAAGCTGTTTGCAGCCTTGGTGGGAAACTTGGAAGTGAGCTAAGGAGAGAGCTGCACCACCTCGCGTGCATTTCTGATAGCTGCATGTAGAAGAGAAGAGTGCACGAGAGGCTATAGGAGGCGTTTGCGGTAGTTCGGGGGTGTCTAGCGCGACACAGTCAGGGAAAGAGACTGCCTGCTGTTCCATGACGTCCCCGAAGAGCTCAATTGTCGGTTGATTGTGACGAAGCTCTGCTATTGGCCATTGAGCTTCAACCAAGCGTCTCAAAATGGATGGGCATGGGGCAGGTCCACTGTCGAAATCGTGCCAGCGCTCCTGTGTTCGGGCTCAAGCGCGCGCTCACGGAGGACCTCACAGCTCTTCTCTGGTTCGTAGACGCCCGCCGAAGAGACCAAGACACTTTCGTGAAACCAGAGATGGCCTGCGAACCGGGCGCACCAATTGAACTTCAAGGTCTAGCTAGTTCAACCGAATCCTGCTCGAGGTGGCCGTGCTCAAGTGATACCACCTCATACTGAAGAGAAGTGCAGAAGACTGCATGTAGCGTGGCCATCATCAATATGTCGTGGCTGGCGGCGTGCCCATGGATCGCAATCGAAGCGCTTTCCGCCTGCACTACGCGGGTGATGCTGGAGTACGCGCGCGGACACCAGATGTGATTTCATGGTCTACCAGGCAGCAACACAAAGAAGGCGCTACTGGTCGCGATCACAGCAGAAATCGGCCTCCGTTTTAGTACCGCTGCTGTGGCGGCGGTAAATGTGCGCTTCGGGGCCCAATTCCAGGCGAAATGCGGTCGCCTGGACTGATCTATTGAACTTCAAGCACGAGGACTGTTGACGTTGACAAGTTTCTCGGTGGCGACAACTCGATCCACGCCGATAACTTCAAGTAGCTCCTCGCCAAGAGCCATAATCAAGCCGCGAACTCCGCGTTTAACGCCGCTTCATCTTGAACAGCCGCATGCAGCCGCCCCTGCCACGCAAGAACAAACAGTGCGGGTCTGGGCTCTCAACGAATGCATTTGGTTCCCATTGATTCCGGTCAATACATGAAGGGGCTGACACAATCCAACCTCGGCCAGGAGTACCCTCGTTCTCTGCCTGGCGCGCATACTCTTGGCGAGAGCATGGACGCCCATATCCTCCCTCCTTAGTGTGGATCGAGCACAGGCGCCGCACCGACCACGAGGCTTCTCAGAACTTGAACGCTCCGTGCGACTCGCCTTCGCTGCTCTTGGGCGGGTGGTGGAGTCCGATGAGCCCGACGTAGATGAGTCCGCCGAGAGCTCCCCCGATGGTTGGGCCCACGAGCGGCACCCAGAAGTAGTAGTGGTGCATCGAGAACACTTGCGTGCCCCAGCCAGCAGTCAGCATCATGAGGCGAGGTCCCAGATCGCGCGCAGGGTTGATGGCGAGGCCCGTGTTCACGCTGAAGGCCATGCCGAGCCCCACAACGAGCAGCCCCACCGCCGCGGGCGCACTGAAGGGACTGGCGGGCCGGTTGCGAGGGTCTAGCACCGCGAAAATGCCGCCAAGCAGCAGCGCTGTGGCGAAGACCTCCGTCAAAAAGGCCGTGCCGTTGGGCACGTACTCGTTCGGGTAGGTGGCGAAGATGGTGTGCGACGTCTCGCGCTCCGGATCCACAGCGTTGAGCAGCGGGCGGTAAATGATGTAAATGAACAGCGCCGCGAAGTAGGATGCCAACATCTGCGCCGCGATGTACCCGGGCACCTTCTTCCACGGGAATAGGCCGAAGAGTGCGACAGTCGTGGTGACCGCTGGGTTGAGGTGCGAGCCGGAGACGCCGCCGGCGAAGTGGATCCCGAACATGACGCCGATGCCCCAGCAGAGCACGATCTGCGTGAAGTTGCCATACACGGCGCCACTCAGGATCACTTGCGCTGTGGAGCCCAGCCCGAAGCTCGTCATCACGAAGACGGCCACGAACTCGGCCAGCACTTCACGCAATGCGGCACTCTTGATGGTGTACTTCTTGGCTCTCTCCACGGGGGGCTCGGCCAATCCGTTTATCGACTCGTGGGTCTCGAGGTCCACGTAGCCCTCTGGGGTCTTCTCGTGCGGCATGTTGGGCGGAGTGTTGGCGTGTAGCAGACGAAGGATGAAGCAGCACGGCTAGCTGTGGACGGGTGGGCAGGGAGCACAGCTTGAGGACTTGGAGACGCTTTTGGAAATGAGCCTCCGCTTCTTGCTTCGGTTGGGTCGCTGCACGGCAAGGGCAGACCAGACAAGCACTGCGGCGGTAAGTCTTTAATCTTGTTAGTCCGCGATCCTTCAAACGACGCAAGGTGACTGACATCCTGTGCCAAAAGGAGGTACTTGCTGTTGCAGTTCGGTGGCGTACCACGGAAGCGATGTTGAAGTCGATCCGTTCGGATTTTGGCCATAATCTGCTAGCTGAACCGCCTGAACAGCGCCCGAACGTTCAAAAAGCGTCGACGTCATCGCTTTTTGAGTGGCAATATCCTGTTAAACGGCAGTCTGTGCCGCCGACATTGTCGTGGCTGCGACCGGAGACCGCTTGAAGTTCTCCGAGGCTTGCATTCTGTTGCCATTTGGTGAGTGAGGAAGCGAGCGATGCATTGGAGCGTCGGCTGGAGAGCTCTCCAGACTGCATGCTTCCTCCATGAGCATACAACGTGCAGCGCACCACCTTTTGGGGCGAAGTCTAGGTGCTAGATCTGACCCACGCAGGGGTGACAGAAGCGCGTCGGTCGTCTCCGTTCGTCTCTGGTTGAAGCGCGAACCTCCAGCATCTATCGCTAAACATGACTACCGGCATGTATTGACGCCATAGCCGTTGGTAAGACCGTCGCGAAGCAATGACCTTGCCACGAGAAGAGCGAAGGACCGACCGGCACAGTCAGACGGAGATATGGCAGGTGGTAACAAGACAACTTCGAGGAGCAGCAGCGCACGTACGAACCGACCCCGAGACACGGTTGGCAGGGATATGTCTCCACCAGGCCGTGGAGACCTTCCTGTCCGTCACTGTCGACGATCCCGCCACAGAGACGCTCCAGACCGAGCCGGCATCAAAACGAGTGCCACCGCCCATAACGCAGTGGCTCAAGACGTACTCCGGAGTTGCATTGCTAATACTAGTTAAATATACCCCGATGAACCAACCAACCAGCCTCATAACAACCATCGGCCATATGGGCGCGACAACAAGCGCGGAGAGACTTCCAGTTCTGGACAGCCTATCGAAACGCAACGCATCAACCTGTATGACCTGGGCAATCACTGCCCACTCGCGGCCGACTACAGACGAAGCAAGAAGACCATAGTCCTCGAATCTGCTGCTAAATGACCACTGGACCGGACACGACAAAGGCAGACGGTCTAGCTCGATTTCAGTAAGCCATCGTTTTGAGAACCCCATCACAATTCCCGGAATCGCCCGAACACCACCAGAACGCCTCGGCACCTTGCATCGACCTATTGGGCATGCGGACGTGTAGCAAAGCGACTTCATGTAGCCACCTGCACTCGATTGGAATTCATGGACGTCGCGCACGAAGTGGGGATGCTGCAACACACATAACGGTCGACACGGCGCAATGGTCAAGCCTGGGATCCTGGGACGCCGAGGAATACGGAGGGACTGCGGCAAGTAGACCCGACCCAACTAGCTACGGGTGTAGAGAGGTGGCTGGAGGCAAGAACCACTCAGCAATCTTCGGGATCCACAGACAGTGTGGTGTAAGGCGCCCTCAAGGCCAGCTCCGACTGGTAGGCTGCCCAGAGCAAGGAAGTGATGACAAGGACGGAATTGGACCTAGCACTTGTTACTGAAAACCACCCTTATTGGAGTGAAGCACGTGCCAGGGCATGGAGGATGTATCGCTTGCAACAAGGGACAACGCTGCCGCTCTAGCTTAGAGCGTGCTACTTCGTGTGCTTGAGATTAAGTGGACTGCTTCAGCATCACGACACGTTCATATCGTTTTGTGTGCAACCCTTTGCTGCTCTCGGTGCATGACGACATCGGAGAGTGCCAAGCGATCCGCAAGAGAAGGCATAGACACCGAGAAGCGAACGCGCTAGTGACTTTTGCGTCGCGGAGCGTACTCGCGTCGTTTGCAGTCTGGATTGCGGTCAGCATCGGCTTCACGCAGCAGCTTCGCCAATGTAGACAGACACCTTCAGCTGCTCGAGACGCCGTTTCCGTGATGACGGCTTCAGCTCCAGTGCTGCAACCCCGACTGCGTACAGCTCTTCAGCATGTAGCTCGCTTCGCACTTCTGGCATTTTATCCACTGCTGAGGCCTTTTTCGCACCATCGGCCACCTTCTCCAGATGCCGAGACCACTCGTAGAAGGTGTTGCGTTTGGTGCGCGATACCAGCCAGGTGGCTGCGGTACCTGGACTTGGTGGTGCGCGCAAGCCGCTCGTCGCGAAGCTCTGCAGGTGTCATGTGCGCGTGTCGGGACAGGGTGTACGCGTGAGGCACCCTTGGACACATCTTCACTTCTTTCCATGGCCGCGCGCGTAGTCCGTGTTTTGCGTGCGCTGGAAGACTTCTGCTGTATGGATATTCCTTACTGACTCTGGGGTTATTCTCCTGGCTTGGGGCAGCTAGCTCGGCAGCACGCGGCAGGTCTTGTTGAAGACTTGGCCGAGTATCTTCTCCATCAGGAAGATCGTGCGCGCTTCAGGCAGCGAGCTCGTCCCGCGGCAGCGTGGGCAGGAGTGCTTGCAGACCTTCGTATAATTTTGTCGCGGCCAAAATGGTATCTTGCCGCGTTTGTGACGATAAATCTTTGCTGGCTGCTCCAAATCACACAAAAATGTATGTGGAGACTCGTCGCAATCCGTACATTAGAATGCACCTATTTCCAGGCTGTTCTGAGTTGGTTTCGGTGATTTATCGAAAATCCTATTGATACGCACTGTAGCTCGATGGATTTATCGCGTTTTGCGACTTACTCGAAGCTGCGCAGATCGGCCCGGACCACACGCAGGCCACCGCTGCAAGCATGTCCCGTCACCGCAACGTCCGCAACCGCGCGTACTCGTGGGAGGACGGAGGTCTGCTACGCTGTGGCTCGCTCCGCGCTCCACCCCGCGCTCTCTGTCGTCGCGCCGCGCTGGCTAACGGCTGTGCACTCGCTGTGTCTGTGTCTTGCGGCTCGCCTGCATGTCTTCCTCTTGTCCCTGCGTGCCTTGCCCCGCGCAGACTACGACGACGAATACGACTACGAGTACGAGGCCAGCTCGCCCAGCGCCAGTACGTGTCTCTCCGCCCAGGGGCCACTCGCTCGCCTTGCGAGTCGCGGAGCACTCACTCCTTGACCGCGCTTTGCTGTGCAGATGAGTTCATGTACCACCGGGACTCGCCCAGTCGCCAGCGCTCCGTGTTCTCCTTCGTGGAGCAGGAGGGCCAGCAATCCCCGGAGGCCGGCGCGGAGGACGTAGGCGATGCCGAGCTGTTGGACGCGCTCGTGCCGCAGGTGCAGCAGACGCTGGGCGCCAAATTCTCGGTCGCGCAGGTCACAGAGGAGCTGCGCGGCGCCAACTACGACCTGGACAAGGCCGTGATCTCACTGCTGGAGAAGGCCAAGACGACGGGGAAGACCCCCGCGGCGGCAGGTGGCGTCTTGCCGCTGCAGATCCAAGTGCCCAAGCTGGAGGCTGTGGCGCTCGCCATCGATCAGGAAGGCGCCGCGTTGCCCGCGGCCAAGAAGGAGATCGTGATGCCCAAGCCAGCCAAGGGCAAGGCGCTGGCCATGGGGACCTCGGCGCAGCCGCAGCCAGGAGCTCAGGACGCGGAGAAGAAGCCGCACCGACTGACGGCAGCTGAGGCGGCCGAGAGCGCACCTGCCGTCGCGCGGGCCCAGACGCAGTTCACGCCGGCGGAGAAGAAGGCCTTCGAACGCGCCGAGCTCAAGACGCAGGAGAAGGCGCTGCGGATGGAGCAAGAGGCCCGCAGCGACGGCAAGACGCGGCTGAGTATGGTGGTGATCGGCCACGTGGACGCCGGCAAGAGCACGATCACGGGCCACCTGCTGTTCAAGCTGGGCTACGTGAGCAAGCGACTCATGCACAAGTACGAGAAGGAGTCGCGCGAGGCCGGCAAGTCCTCCTTCGCCTACGCCTGGGTCATGGATGCCGACGAGGAGGAACGCACGCGCGGCGTGACCATGGACGTGGGCACGAGCCACTTCGAGACGGCCAGCAAGCACGTGACGCTGCTGGACGCGCCGGGCCACCGCGACTTCATCCCCAAGATGATTGCGGGCGCCTCGCAGGCCGATGTGGCCGTGCTGGTGGTGCCTGCCACGACGGGCGAGTTCGAGGCGGCCTTCGAGAACTCGGGCCAGACCAAGGAGCACACGCTGCTCGTGCGCAGCCTCGGCGTGGCGCAGATGATTGTGGCCGTGAACAAGATGGACGCGGTGAGCTAAGGCTTGCTCTCTTGGGCTGCAGCTACAACGCACGGGGTTTGTGCTCACGACTGCCGTGTGTGTGTGTCTCTCTCTCTGTCTTTGCCTCTTGTGACGGGGCCAGATGAACTGGGACAAGGAGCGCTTCGACCAGATTGTGCAGTCCCTGACGACGTTCCTCACCGGCGCGGGGTTCCGCCCCAAGAACCTGCGGTTCGTGCCACTGAGCGGCATGACGGGCGCCAATCTGGACACGAACGTAGAAACCAGCGAGTGCTCGTGGTATGCTGGGCCCTCACTTGTCGAGGCCATCGGTACGTGAAGCAACGATCTGCTGCTTTGTACGAGTACTGCGATGCGCACTCTTCCACCACATTGTACATGCGTGTCGTGGCGTGTTTGCGAACCTGCTGCTGGAGATTCACGGCTTCTCACTCTCGTTCTTGGACGCTGTGGTGCAACCCGGGCATGTACATGCAGATACGTTCGCGCCGCCGCAGCGCCAGATCTCGAAGCCCTTCCGCATGACGGTCTCGGACGTGTCCAAGTCCATGGGGCTGGGCTTGACCGTCTCGGGTCGTGTCTACGCCGGTGCTGCCACCGTGGGCGACTCGGTACGTCTCTACCATTGCCTTGGTGCATCACAGACGGCTCTACTTGGCGCTCTGACGTGGTTCATTCGTCTACGCCTGCTGCTGTCGCTGGATAGTTCCTCTTGATGCCGATCGCACTGCCGTTGACCGTGAAAGGTGGGCGTTTAGCTCGTTTGCCAGCAGCTCTCATGTCGGTGTCGTGTTTGTCGTCGCACTTATTGATCTCGTGCGACTGCGGCGCTCCTTCCGTCTGTATACCCACGAGCAGGGATGGAGCAGGACGGGAAGCCGACTACGCTTGTCCGTGCGGGAGACACCGTCGAGTTTGGCGTCACTGGCATCGACCCGTCGGCACTGAGGTACGCGACGCGATCACATCCGCTCGGGTCGGTTCACGGCGTCTTCCCAGCCGTCTGTAGAGGTCTGACAAAATCTGCTGTTCCTGCTGTCTGTGCGTCCGTAGCACGGGCAGCATCCTGTGCTCCATCGCGTCGCCCGTGCGCCTCGCGCGCAAGTTCGAGGCCAAGATCATGACCATGCCATCCGTGGAGGTGCCGCTCGTCAAGGGCACGTGCGTGACCATCCACCTGCACAACGTGGACGAGCCCGTGAACATCACGCGACTCGTGAGCATCCTGAGCCGCACGGGCGAGGTGGAGAAGCGCAAGCCGCGCTGCATCACGCGCGAGCGCTCGGCCGTGGTGCAGATCTCGTGCACGCGCGCCATTTGCCTCGAGGAGTTCGCGCAGTACCGCCAGCTGGGCCGCTTCACGCTGCGCGACCGCGGCAAGACGCTTGCGGCGGGCATCGTCACTCAGATCCTGGCCTAGATCCGGTGCTGTCCTCCGGTGTCCACCAGCGTCCACTTGACACTGGAGAGCTAACGATGAGCATAGAGAAGAAGCGAGCAAGACAGAGAATGAGGAGTTGCAACGCGAGGGAAAGGAGGACACCGTCGCATTTGCCGTCGCTGCTTCAGGCTGGCGCTGCGTGTCAGCACGTGCGTCGGCGTCGCCTGGGCTCGTCAACTCGCCTTCCGGGACTTTATTCCTTGAGCTCGGCCAGCTCGCCGTCCTCCTGGAGCTGCTGCACAATGTCGAGCCCGCCGATGAGCTCGCCGTTGATGTAGAGCTGCGGGAAGGTGGGCCAGTTGGAGTACTTCTTGAGGCCCTGGCGCACGCTGTCGTCCGTGAGGATATCAAAGTGGCCGTACGTGAAGCCCTCGGCGTCCAGGATGTCCACGAGCTTCCGGCTGAAGCCGCACTGCGGCTGCTGCGGCGAGCCCTTGATGAAGATCATGACGCGCGCGCGGTTGATGAGCTGCTCGAACTTGTTCTCCTTCTTGGCCTTCTTCTCCACGCCCAGCTCGACGCTCAGGTCGCCTTCCTCGGCCATCTCGTTCAGGATGTCCAGCCCGCCCACGAGCTTGCCCTTGACGTAGAGTTGCGGGTACGTGGGCCAGTTGGAGAAGGTCTTGAGGCCCTGACGAACCTGCTCGTCGCTCAGAATGTCAAAGGAGCTGAAAGCCACCTGGTGGTCGCGCAGCAGCTTGACCGTCTTCTTGCTGAAGCCACAGCGCGGCTCCGCCGGCGTGCCCTTCATGAAGAGCAGCACGGGCGCCGAGTTCACCAGCGCGCGCAGACTCTCCTGGAAGGCGGCCTCGGCCTCCTCCACGTTCTTCGCCAGGCCCAGCTGCTCCACGATGGAGCCTTCCGACTTCATCTCGCGCAGAATGTCCAGCCCGCCCACGAGCGCGCCGTTCACGTAGAGCTGCGGGAACGTCGGCCAGTTGGAGAACTGCTTGAGTCCCTGGCGAACCTGTTCACGTCGCCCAATCCACACAGATATATCCACACGTACAATCACGGCGTTAGTGGCGTTGGATAAAGGGGAGAATCGCGTGAGAAAGAGGCGGGGAGACCCGCCTCATTGTCGTTGAGGATGTCGAAGGTGCCGAACTGGATCTTCTCCTCGTTGAGCAGCTCCACCATCTTCCGGCTGAAGCCGCACTTGGGCTCCGTCGGGTTGCCTTTCATGAAGAGCATCACGGGAGACGCGCTGCCCAGTGCACACCAACGCCAGAAACAGCCAAGAATGAGCCACTTGCCACCACGCAAGTCGGGGCACTAGCGGGATTTATCCCGCAATTCCCCGCGCTTTCGACCTACTTGATGAGCTTCTTGAGGCGGTATTCGAGCGCATCGTCCAGCGGCTTGGGCGCGTCTTCGCTGTTCGCGGAGGAAGAGGTGGCCGCCTCGCCCGCCTTCTTGGCCACGCTCTTGCTGAGCACGTCCACGCGCTTGGCCAGCTCGGCCACGTTGGCGCCCTCGAGCTTGTCCAGCACGGCGCGGCCCTGCGTGACCACAAAGGTGGGCACCACGGTGATCTCGAAGCGCTCCGAGAGCTCGGGCAGCTCCTCGGCCGCGATCTTGAGGAAGCGGATGCGCGGGTGCAGCGTGGCCAGCTGGCGCACCACCACGTCGAGCTGGCCGTTGGGCCGGCACAGCTCGTGGAACTCGGCCCAGAAGAAGGCCACGGCCAGCGTCGACTCGCGCGCAGTGGCCTCCTCGAACTGCGCCACGCTCTGCACCGCCGTCACGCTGCCTGGGATCGTCGCCATTGCTGCTGCTGCGACGTAGAGAACGAGAGAGAGAGAGAGAGAGAGGAGGTCAAGTGGCTTGCTTGGCCGAGCTTCTTTGTTGGTGTTCAAGAGCCCAGGAATGACCGAGAAGAGCCGATGTTAAACCGGAGAGATACCGGTATTCATACCGATATACCAGTAAGTTCTTCCTCGACTGAACACCTCGACGACCAAAGATGACGAAGATGACGCTTCCGGACCGAAAAGGCCGGTGGATGGCGAAGCGCACGCTCTCACTGGCGCAAGGCACGCGGTGGCGCAGGTCTCAGCGCCTGCAGCAGTGCCCACGGCCTTCAAGTGCGAGGCGAATAAGTTATTATCGTGCATCTCTACAGCCCTGTCGACCGCTGCTTCTCTCGGCAGATGATCTCCTGGCGTCTACTTGGCTCGCAGGTCACAGTTCATGGCGCTCCAGCAGGACGAAGGACTCGTCCAGGTTGGCGTGGGCGCCCACGGTGCGCTCTGAGGCGGCCAGCGGACGCGCGGGCGGACGCGCTGGCCGCTCCACCCGCATGGAGGCGCTCATCTCGTCGGCTTGCTCGGCCCAACGCGACGAGATGAAGTAGGTGGAGCTTGCCGTGTCCGGTGCAGCGGGTAGGCCCGCGCCGGTCTGCAGCTCCAGCATTACGTAGTCGCTCGGGATCTGCGCCGCGTCCGTCGCCTCCACCACGGTCGCCATGGGGATCTCGCGCTCTTCCGCTTCCATGTGCTGCCCTTGCTCTTCCTCCTGCTCGACCTGCTTGGCCCCCCTCGTCGCTTCCGTCGTGAGCGTGATCTCTTCCTCCACGTTTTCGCTCCGGTCGTCGCTTCCCGTGGCGCTGGCCGCGCTTGAGCGGCGCGTGTAGTCGCGTTCCTCCACGAAGAAGGCGCTCTGGGCCAGCGTCTTGGCGGACTTGTCCTCACGGCGACTCCAGGCCAGACTGCAGTCGTCCTTGCGGATGTTGAAGGCCGAGCGACTCATCTGTTCGTACAACGAGGCGCTGAGGTCCGCGGCGGGGACTTCCACGGCCGTGGGGGTCACCACGCCGTCCACCGAGAGCGTGGGGAAGACCAGCCCCATGCGCGCCACGGGCTCGGGCGACACGTTCGGGTTGACCTCGGGCCGCACGTGGATGCACTTCTCGCCACGCACGTGCGCCAGGGAGATCACGTGCAGCACGAGCGCCTGGTCGGGACAGTCGAACGTCTCTTGCAGCGCGCGCTGGAGCACCGTGTTGGAGCCCACGGACACGTAGCGCCGGCCGCCGCCGCCGTCCTCGTCGGGCCGCTGCAGCAGCAGCGCGATGCGCATGCTCTCACCCACGCGGTCGCGCGCCAGCCGCCGCAGGAAAGTGAGGCCCGCCGCGAAGAGGTACCAGGCGTCCACGGGCACGGGCTCGGCGCCCGTCTCCTCGGGGAAAGTCACGAAGCAGGACGAGCGCACCACGTCCGCCGTGGCCGGGCCGCCCCCCATAGCTCTGTGCGTGTGGAGTAGCAGTCACCTACTCTGCTGTCGCGCCGCCTGCTAGACCGATGGACCACTAGGCACGACTCAATACTCACGTCGCGTCTCCCTTCGGCGGGCCGGAGGAGAATGACGCGAAACAAAGGCAGAGAACCGGCCGCGGCCCTTCCGCCCGCGGGGTTGTGTGGTGTACACCAAAGTGTCGCACCCGGCCAGAATTAGCGCAGACGAATGCGCTCTCGCAGGTGCACGGAAGAGAGGGGCATATGTGGTTTCGCAGGTGAACGGAACGCTAAAACGGCTCTCCTCAGTTGTTCGCCATATGCGGTCTCGCAGTTGCACGGAAGCACGTGTTGCCTTGGATGGCGGAGAAATGAGAAATCAATTACGGCGAGGTATCACGTTTACAAGTCTTACAGATTCTGATCACAATAATTGCAGTGTTGTGGAAATAGTACCAATTTGCTGCGCCTGAGCTGGGGCCAATTTATTTGCCGAAAAATGGGACCTCTTTTTTGCAGCTGTAGTGGTCCACACCACACTCGTCGGCGTTTCTGGCGCGGCCCGGTCCGGCGAACCGGTTCGGGACCGCGCTTCTTGTGCGGCTAGGGCGCTGAATCACTTGCGGTTTGTATGATTGACTTGGGTTGAATATGCTGTGGTGCTCCTACCCATTCATTTGGAGCCACCCGCCCAGCCAGCGGCCAAAGCGGCCGCGCGGGCGGCGCTGGGGCTGCCCGGTTTTCATCCTCGGAAACTCTCTCAACATGGCGGAAGTTGCAACTGAAGTGAAGCTCTTTAACAAGTGGTAGGTGGCTGTACGAGGCGAGACGGCGCCAGATGTGCGCGGGGGCGTGTGCGCGAGGCCGCGCGCTACGCGCTCGTGTCGGTCGCAGCGCAGGAACAGGAACGCAGCGGTCGCGAGGTCGCGCGTCAGTTAGGCCTCTCTCGGCCAAGTCGCGCGGCGGCGAGTGGCTGGAGTGCTGGCGCGGTAGACGCGGCCTGGCGCCCTAATCTAGGCGGCGTGCAAGCGAGCGGGCGGCTCACATTGCTCTGTGTGGGTTGATGGAATGCGCAGGTCGTACGATGACATCAGCGTGGCCACGGACATCTCTCTGGAGGACTACATCGCCGTGAAGGGCAAGGCGGCGACGTTCCTGCCGCACACGGCGCAGCGCTACCAGAAGAAGCGCTTCCGCAAGGCGCAGTGCCCCATCGTGGAGCGCCTCGTGAACGCTCTGATGCGCAAGGGCCGCAACTCGGGCAAGAAGCTCAAGGCTGCGCGCATTGTGAAGCACACGCTGGAGATCATCCACCTGCTGACGGACCAGAACCCGCTGCAGGTGGTGGTGGAGGCCGTCATCAAGTCGGGCCCGCGCGAGGACTCGACGCGCGTCGGCTCGGCCGGTGTGGTGCGTCGCCAGGGCGTGGACGTGTCCCCGTTCCGCCGCGTGAACCAGGCGCTGTACCTGATCGCCACGGGCGCCCGCGAGGCCGCGTTCCGCAACGTCAAGACCATCGCCGAGTGCCTGGCCGACGAGCTGATCAACGCCTCCAAGGGCTCGTCCAACAGTTACGCTATTAAGAAGAAGGACGAGATCGAGCGCGTGGCCAAGGCCAACAGATAAGCAGCTTCTGCGAGGGCGTCTGCCGGGGCTGCTTCGACGGACCGCTGCGAGTCGCAGCACAGGGGAGACGTCTGGCGCCTGGCGTGCGGCTGGTTGCGGGCTGCGGCGGCTGTCATGGCCGCCGTGGGCTGCGATCTGCTGCGCCCGACGCTGACGCGCTGACGGCGACTCTCCTGCCGGCCTCGACACCGACGCCGTGGCTGGCGAATCACGCAAAATAAGGACCGACTTCATTTTTATCTCTGCTTGAGCGTGCTTGGGCGGGAATAAAAGTTGATACACCGAGTTGTTGAGAGCATCATCGAACATCGTTTCCTCTTCCATTTGTTTCTTCCTGGCCGCTCAGCCGTTCGCATTCTCCTGCGTCAGTTCCTCCAGTGTTTCGCTTTCGGGCAATGCGGTCGTGGTCGTCATGCTGCAGTCTTTCGCAAGCACGACCAATTACAACAAGTACGAGGTGTTCTTGCGAAGAAGTACGCGATCTAGTCCAAGATGCCGTCGAGCTCCACGTCCGTCTTGCCCGAGCGGAGCTGGCGGATGATGGCCTTGAGGCGGTTCACCTGCTCGCTCTCCGAGTTCTTGTTGGCGTTGTTGGTGATGAGCTTCACGCGCGACGCGTACGTGAGCGACGTGATCGTCTCCTCCTGCGTCGCAACGACCAACACGACGCGTCAGTGAACCCTGGGCACTCAACCCGAGCGTCTTCACGCGTCTCCAGGACGTCATGCAGCCCACTGCACTTAATGGCCGAAGCGCTCGCCATCTCGAGACGAACCTGGTTGTAATCTGCCGGCGACACGTTCACGAACATGAGCTGGAGATCGAGTCACAGCGCAGCGAACTGCAGCGTTAGTGGAGCTAGAAAGTGAGCGAGTGCGGGACGAGGAGCCCAACGCACCGTCTTGGCGTTGCCGCCCAGCGAGTCCTGCATGAGCTGCGTCAACTGCTCGGCCAAGAGCACGTCGACGCATGTTAGTTCGAGGCCACGAGCCAAAGCGGAGTAGGCCGAGACGACAGCCCGACGTACCTTGTTGTTGCGATACGGGATGAACTTTTCGTTGCTCGAGAGCGCCGAGATGACGTCGCCCAGAGCTGCCTCCACGCCCCAGCACAGTAACAACGTCGCAGAACATGGGTGTCATGCGTCGCACAACCCAAAGGCGAGTGGGCAAACCTCTACAGAGCCAGCAAGACGCACCGCTGAGACTCTTGTTGATGGCCTGCGCCTCCTTGAGGCGGTCGGCTGTGGCGCCCGTCTTGCCGGCGCGCTCCGAGCCAGCCAGGTCCACGAGGCTGAGCTTGCCCACGGTCGTGGCCTTGGTGGTGCGGTTCCAGCTCTCGACCTGCAGAGAGAAGACCGAGTGGCTGCGGCTGCTCTCGGCATTCATCTTGGTGGCGCCCACCTGGCGCTTCTTGTTGGCCAGCTCGAAGAGCCGCAGCGTCTGCTCGGGCGACGCGCATTTCTTGACCGTGGCGTTTTGCACGACCACCATGCCCTTGTCATTCTTCTTGATCTCGAGCTTCACGTCGCCGGCGGCCCCGCCGTCCACGAGCCGGAAGAGGTCGATGAGCGCGTCGTTGTAGAGCTCCAGCATGGTGGCCTGGAAGGTCACCACCAGGTTGGGCTGCGCCTCGGCCGCCAGCGCGAACAAGTGGTGGATGGCCCGCGGACTGAGTCCGGGCGCGCCGTCGTTGCCTGTCATCGTGAAGGTCTTGCCGGAGCCCGTCTGCCCGTACGCGAAGATGCACACGTTGTAGCCGTCCACGGCGCTCTGCAGGAGGTTCTTGGTGTCCTCGAACACTTGCGCCTGCGAGCTGGCAGGCGAGAAGACCTGGTCGAACGCGAAGCTCTTGGCGCCGCGGGCCCCCGAGGCCACCTCGAGCGAGAACTCGTCCACGAAGGTGAGGCACGCCTCGCAGCCGCGCTCGAGCTCCGAACCGCTCATGGGCCGGCAGCGCGCGTACACGCGGATCTTACCCTTCATGTCCTCGATCTGGTTGTAGTACTTCTTGCGCAGCGCCTGCTCCTCGCGGTAGCTCGTCTCGAGCGTCGCGAGCTGCGAGCGCGTCTCTCGGAGCTCACTCGAGAGCGGCGCCACCTTGGCGGCCTGCTCGCGCAGCTCGCCCACTTGGCTCTCGAGCTGGCCCAGCTGCTGGGCCTTGCCGCCTGCGACGCCGAGCTCCTTCTGCAGCGCGGCCGTCTGCTCTTGCAGCTCCTTGGACGCTCGCTGCGCCGCCTGGAGCTGCTGCGTGAGTGCCGCCACCTCCTTCTTCGCGGCTTTCTCATTCTCCTCCAAAGCGCGCTTGTGCTTCTTCTCCATGTCGGCCACGCGTCGCTCTGCCGCGGCCGAGCCACTGACTCCTGCAGCGACGCTAGCACTGCCCCCACCGCTGGCGAACTGCGTCTCCGCCTTGGCGAGGGCGGCCTCGAGCTGCGAGATCTTGACGCGATCGGCTTTGGCCTTGCTCTCGAGCACCCGCAACTTCTGTTTGGCCTCCTCCAGCGCCTTGCCACCAGCGACAGGAGCATTCGAAGCCGCCTTGCCCGCGCTCGGGGTCGTTGGCGCGGCCTTCTTGACGCGCAGCTGCTTGGCGTCGGCATCCTGCGCCGCCTTGTGCTTCTTCTCGTCTTGCTGTCGTTTTCTGGCGGCTTTAGCGGCGGCTCTGGCCTCTTGCTGCTGCTGTCGCTGGGCCAGACGCTCTACTTGGCGTGCTGCGGCTCGCTCTTCTCGGTCGCGGAGCCACTTCTCGCAGCTCGACCGCACAGTGTCCAGCTGCTTCCGTAGCGCCTGGGAACCCCGTGCGACTGGCATCCGCGCAGCCTCGGCCAGCGAGCGCTTGATGGTCGCTGCAGCGTCCCGGAACTGACGATCGTGGAGCGCCTGCAGCTCGGCAACGCACTGTTCCCCGCTCTTGGCGTACGTTTGGTAACAGCGCGCCTTGTCACCCCGGTTGAACTGTGTCTTGCCACGCGCCACGCCCTCCTTGATGGTCTCAACGAGCTGCAGTATTCGTGCTGCGTCCTCCTTCACCTCGGAGCTTTCGTCGTCGTCGGGTTCTCCTCCATCGACTTCGACTTCATTCTCTTGCTCATCGACTGCGATCTCCTCTTCCGAATCGTCTTTGGCTTCTGCTGAAGCTCCTTCCTCTTCATTCCCACCGTCTTCACAACCGATGATCTCGCTATCGTGCCCTTCGCTACTCGGGTCCAAAGCCTCGGCATCTTCGTCCAAGGTGTCTTCGACATCGGGAGCGGTAACTTCTTCGTCTTCCACGTCGACTGCAGTCTCCACAGTGCCGTCTTTCGCTTCACTTGGAGGAGCGTCCACGTTTCGGGCTACGGTTGTCTCGGAGAGCTCCAATTGGCGTCGAAGGTGCTCGATTTCGCGCTCCAGGTGGATCTTCTCGGCCCGCCGAGCGTCCAATTCGACGCCCAGACCGGTGATTTCGACTTGCAGAACCTCGCGTTGCTGCTGCAGCTCTCGTTCAACCTCGCGGTTGGCCTCACCACTCTTCTTTTGCTGATGTGACGACTTGGAGTCGCCAAGCACAGTCGAAACCACCTCTTCTTCGCGCTCAACGGCTTGTCCCTTCATTTCTTCGTCCGACACAGGTGGCGTATTGCCATTTCCAGCTGACTCGAAGCTTGCAGACGCCCCCAAAGTCACGGGTAAAGACGCGTCGCTCGTCGCAGCATCCATTTGGTCTTGTCCTGGTGAACCTGTTGTCATTTCCGTGCGAAACTCGGCGGCTTTGCTGGAGGCCAGCTCCTCTCGAAGCCGGTAGACCTCCTGTTCCAACGTTGACCCAACTCCCGCCGTATCCGTATTCTCAGGACGGTGGCCATTGACCCGACCTGTGTCTACCGTAGAGAGACTGGAGGACGCAGGCCGCGAGCCCACAGTGCTCTCACTCGAGCTCTCGCCACCGCCAGCGCTGTGGTCATCGGTGCGAGCCGAAGTCTTCTTGTCCGCCTTGTCTCCGGCGCTTCTGGGCCGTCGGTCGGTGCGCACAGAGCCCACCATGGTCGAACCCAGAGCCTGCCAGCGACACGAAGTGTCCACGTGCAGCACCACCTCATGGTGCTTCTGCTTCAGCGATGACACATGCGCCTTCTGTGCGCTCCAGGCCTCTTCAGCCTCTTTGAAGGCCAAGTATCGGTCTTTCACTTGCGCTTTCTCCTCAATGGATGGTTCGCGACCATGCTCGGCCTGGAAAGAAGCCAACCAGACCTTCACAGCCGTCTTGGCCGTCTTTTTGCGCCCGGCCAAGGCTTCCAGCTCGTCTTTCGCGGCTCGTAAAGCCTTCTTAGAGCGCAGAACCACGCGATTTCGCTCGCGAAGCCGCTCGACCTCGCTCTCGTACTTTGTTTGCTCGAGTGAGAGCTCTGGGACGATAGACCTGCGTCTGGTCGGTGGCGGTGAAAGCTCCTCGAGCTTCTGCTGCTGCTTGAGGGCGACTGGAGGCGCAATGGATAGAGTTTCGAGCGTCACGACGACCGCATGGACCAACAATTCCACGGTCTCCCGCACCGCCGCGGCCTCCATTCGCTCAAACCGATCGCGTGCTGCCCCAAGACGCGACATTAGAACAACTTCACGATTCGCTGCAGCTCTGACCTGGGTTTCCAAGACTCGCAGTTGGGCTTGCACCCGCTTGGAGCGCTTGGTTTCGACAATCTGGTGGTCGTCCTCCACCACATTGTCAACCAACGTTCGGAGACACCGTTCAGACTCGCGATCATCCTCGAATCGACGCTCGAGCTGGGCTTCACGGTGTCGAAAAGCTCGATCTCGCTCCTGCAAAGCGACTCGAGCGGCATGGAGCTGCTCTTGTACCCGCAAGGCCTGGCCGCGAGTCTCTTCGCCGCACATCTCCAGCTCGTTGCAGAGCTTCTGCTGAGCCTTCACGCTGGTAGCTGTCGCCATTTGGGAGACGCGAGTGATCTCACGTAGCGCGAGTGTTTGGGCTCGCGTGAGTTCGTCTTCGTGGGACTGAAGCGTGCGCTCGAGCTCACGTCGCCAGGCGTCATGCGCTTGAGCATGGGCTTGTCGTTCCTTTTGCTGCTCGTTCGTTATCGCCTGCTTCTCCTGTGCGTGGAGGATCTCTCGACGGGCTCCAGCGTCTTCCAGAACTGCGTAGCGTTGTCCCGCTTCACGTAGACGCTCCACGGCGCGTGCTTTCAAGGCCTTGACATGCGCTTCGTGTCGAGTGTGCATGCCCTGCTCAACGTCGCGGTAGCGCGCCAGGATTTCTCCCAGCTTGTTCACTTGCTCCGCCTTCATGGCGTGCATGTCGGCCACCACCTTGCTCAGCTGAGCGCGAGCCAGCGCCACGGGGATGTAAGCTTCCTCGCGCTCCTGCGTTGGCGGTGGAGGCAGAGCCCCAAGCTCCAGTACTTTGGCGGCATGGAAGTCAATTGTGAGTGGCAGCGGCACCACCCGACTGGAACCGCTACTGGGTGCTTGAAGTACATCTGACAGAGGTTCGAGAGGAGGCTGGCAGTCTACAGGAGCGTCAGAGGCAACAGGTTCCACACTACTGGCAGGAACGGGACTGGGGGCGACCTGACTTGGTCTCGCAACCTCTCTCGCTATCGTTTGAAGACCCAGGGCACTGCTTTCGCCACTTCTTTGGCTGATCATGGGGGCGTCGGTGTTTCTGAAGCCGCTGGAAGCTGTGCTTGGGAACCCTGTCAATCGCTTGCCAGCCAGATTGAAAGAGTACTGCAACCAGCCCCTACGCGAACCTGCACGTGCCTCTGCTTCTGTCGTGATGGCAGCAGCAGCAATGCCATTGCCAGCACTGCAGTGCACCTTTCTTGGATTTCACACTGGTGACTTGGACCCTGGGGTCTTGAAATAGCCCCACTTCTCGAATTGGCCTCAATCAAGGCTGGAAGGAGCTCATGGCTGGAAGGAGCTCATGGCTGGAGGGAGTGGTTGGGGTTGAGTGAGTTCACTCGAGTGGCGAACTAATAAAATAAATTCCTCGCGCTCGAACGCACGAGTCTCGCTACGTAGCCGGGGTGCTTGCTCTAATGCTCAAGCGTTCTAGTGGAGGCTGTGGCTGCTCGGGTACTGGTGCTGCTGCTGCAGGCGGTAGTTGGCCTCCGTGACGTCGAGATGCTCCTCCGGTTCGTCCTCGAGGTAGATCGTGCTGTGCGAACGCTTGGACGCGTCCTCGCCGTGGTGGGCCCGCTCCGCAGCGGCCTGGGCCTCCTCCTCCTGCTGCTTCAAGTGCGGGAAGCGGACAATAGGCGTGAGCAGCGCGCAGGCCAAGATGATGATGCCCATGTAGAGCAGCCCCGTGTCGTAGCCGTCTGTGGCGCGGAAGATGATGCCGTAGATGACCCCGCCGAGGTTACCGCCGGCGCCCACGAGCCCGTTGACCGTGCCCGTGTGCTGCTCATTCAGGTACGGCACGATGCCGTAGGTGGAGCCACCCGAGGCCTGCGCCGCAATGGCGATCAGCACGTAGAGTGCGATGCACGGCCCGAGCGATTTCAGTTGGCTGAGCGTTAGCACGAGTGCTCCCAGGATGCAGAAGAGCATGAACTGCGTGCAGAGGCGGCCACGCATGCCGAAGCGGCGGTTAACGGCGTCCGAGGCCAATCCGCCCAGTGCGCGGGCAAAGGTGTTCATGAGCCCAAAGGATGAGGCCACCGTGGCGGCGTCCGTGGACGAGAGCAGCGAGCAGACCGAGCCGTCCGTGCAGCCCTTCTTGGTGAACTCGTTGTAGAAGTAGAGCGCGCCCATGTTGTTGAGCTGGAGCTCCGTGCCGAAGCAGGCCGCGTACTGTGCGATCATGATCAGCGCGTTCCAGTCCGAGAGCACGATCTTGAAGGACTGGAGCATGCCCATGGGCTTGGGTTTCTCCCCGGGCTCCTTGGGCTCTGCCATGGGGACGCGGCTCGAACTGCCGCTAATACTCACGCGCACGGGGCCGGGAACGTCGTCGAGCGCGGCCTGGCGCTTGGCGTTCGCCAGGTTGGAGAAGTCCCCCATGGGGCAGCTATCTACTGCGAAGCGGATGACCGTGCCCATGATGATCATAAGCACGGCGGGCAGCACCACGGTGATCCGCCAGCCCAGGTCCGCGGACACGTGGCCGCCGGACGTGATGGCCTCGTAGACGAAAGGCAGCACGAGGAAGGCCCAGCCGATACCCGAAAGCCCCATGCCGCCGGTGATGGCGTTGCCTGCGCCGGCCACGTTGCGTGCGAACGTGATGGTGGTCCAGTACTGGCCCGAGACGAAGACGCAGCCGACGAGGCCAATGAAGAAGCGCACGATGACAAGACCCATGGCGTTGTTGACGAAAGCGGCGCAGATGACGGGAATGGCGCCGCCCCAGAGCACCGCGCTCTGCACGGCCTGCGGGCCGAAGCGGTCCAGCAGCGGGCCCGACGCGATGCGAGAGAAGATGGTGCTGGCCGTGCTGGCGATGTCCGAGTTGAGCACCTGGCCGTCCGTGAGCCCGAGCTGCTCCTGGATGACGGGCATGAGCGGTGGGATGGCGTACCAGCCGATAAAGCCCGTGATGCCCGACATCCACGACAGGTGGAAGATGCGCATGTGCGGCCGCTCGAGGCTGCAGAGCTTGATGCGCGTGGCGCGGTCGAACTGCTCCGGGTCCACGGGCAGGTCATAGGCCGGCGGCACCACCTCGGGCTCGTCGATGCGGAAGAAGGCGCTGTGCGGCGTCATGGCCGGCGACGGCAGCCCGCTCCGCCGCATGGGGTCCGCGCGCGCCTGCGGCGTGAGCTGCAGCGAGCTCATGGACAGCGCCGAGAGCTGGCGTCTCGGCGCATCGTAAGGCGAGGCTTCCTGTGCCATGGCGGAGGGCTTGGCAACGTGTGCGGGTGTGTGGAGCTCCAGGCAAATGCACGAATGGTGTCCTCAGCGGCGCTGCTAGGCCGCTGGCCGCAGGAAGGCGAGCATGGCGGCGGCCAAAGCGCAGGTCGTTTTGACAAGCGATGCAGTGACGCGCCAGTTTCTGAAGTGCCCTTTAGGTATCGCTGCCCATAGTGAAACCAAGTGAGAGCTGCATGTCGGGCGAGACCACTGGGACACGTGGGCGCGGCCATACAAAAGCCAAGATGTGGGCCACTCGCCGCGTGCTTGCAGCATGCCGGCGGTCGTCGAGCCAGCCAAACACGTGGGACGAGTCGAGAGTTGATGCGCCGATGGCGGCGTTCGCACGACGAGATTATGCGCGTGGCGGCAGCGCCGGAGACGACAGCCGACGAGCAAGGCATCCGGGGCACGGATTGGTTAAATTCGAGCGGTCGACTCTCTGATTGGTGGGAAGCGGAGCAATGACGAGGGAAGGACCCGAGGGCGGACAGGACAGAGATGGCGGCTGAGCACGTCGCAGAGGACGGTAGACCTGCAGGCGTTGAACCAACAAGGAACTTGCTCGGACGCCACGAAGCTCCAGGAACCGAGAGCATTTTCCTGCAGTACCGGGCATTTGCTGCGTGCTGCTCGCGGCGTCAGGGCTACTTTCGAGACCAATTCATACGGTGTATCCAAACTAGGCTTCAAAATCTCGTGACTCGTTCCACCCGATGAACTGTGCCGTCGTCTTGGTGCCGCAAATACTAGTAAAAGCAGAGACGCGTGGGCTGAACGGCAGCCTGCTGCTGCTCCGTCCGGGTCGTTGAATCCTTGGACGCAGTAGCCAACCGGGAATCGCTTCGGCAGCTCTACCTCTTCGTGGAAATGGCTCAGCCCAACAGTTGCTCCGGTACTTTGCCGCGGAGATTGATGCTGTGAATCGGGCTCGCCATCTGCTGGTATCGTTGCGATCAAGGTGAAGGTCGACAGACAGTGCCGCGACACGGCAACGGGTGTCCATGAGGCCACCAACTTTCGTACAAGCAAGTCAAAGTTGGTGACAACTCGCCCTTCGCCGTATGCTACGCACTGCGAGCCCAGTCGATGCGGCCTTTGCGTCCATGTTGCAGACCCTTGACGGAAAGCATACGCACTTCTCCCTTTGCGTTCGCAGTTCCCCTTGCACGCGGAACGGATGTTATTAAGGACCGAGTGGAGCGAGGCGTCCACGGCAATTAGCTATTGAGTCGCTGGTCCTCCTTGACCTTGTCTTGCCACTGTGCAGCCAGCTGCGCTGGTGCCTCAACGCGATGAAGCAGCGCCAAGTGGTCTCGACGGATCGCCTTCATCCTGCTCAGGAGGCATAGGACAGTTGAGGGTGAGGAGGATGCCTCTAGCTTCCATACGTGATACTTCTTTGCAATGCGTACCGTTGAATCAGAGAGCTCACTTCGTTCTGGGCGTCGAGTTTGGCGCTTTCTTCCTCGCGATAGCTTTTATGCAGCGACTGCAAGTCTCTGTGGCGATTCGCGCATGTACCGTGAGCCGCGGACGCCCACATACCCGCATATTAAAAACGCCCTCAAAGGAAGAGCTCGCGTTCATCGAAAGGATGCCGGACGTACCGATACGCAACCTCAAGAGCATGCTCTTTGGTCTCTCTTGTCGCCTTTTCTTCTGCTCATACCACAACGCGTTTGTCAGGGTAAGAAGGATTGGTTGGGGTAGTTGGTAGCAACACACCGCCAAAACCACCGCACCATTGATCTGCGCTTTCAAGTTCTGGACCTCTTCTTCAAGTGCTGTCCTTGCCACGTTAGCTTTCTACACGACACAACCACATACTGGTCAATCTCCACGCTTATGCAGTCCTCTGCTCGACAAGTTAGACCTCTCAGAGGGACACAAAAATCTTACGTCGGAAAGTGTGGCGAGCTTCAGCGTCCTCTCCTCCGACTTCTCACGCTGCGACTTTTCACTTTCCCACTCAATCCGCAAGCGCGAGAGTGTTTGGTTCAGGTAGCGGATCTCCAGGTCCATCTTCCTGAACTCTTGTGCTTTTCTCTGCTCCAGTTCGTCGCGGTGTGTCTGGAACCCAAGTTGTAGAATGGGAAGTTAGCGTGCCCGATGGACCGGCAAACGCTTTATCAGGCGGTAAATCTTTCCAGGTGCTACTTGTCGACTTGAACCGACCCTACCTGTGTTGATTTCCACTCCTCGCGATCGCATCGATATTGCTGTTGGATGCTGTCGCGCTCCTGCGTGACTGACTGCCGTGAGATCGCTTCCAACTGGAGTCGATAGCACAAACGTGTCAGCCATGTCGCCCAATCAATCACAGCATCAAGCAAAATTCTGCTCAGTAAAAACCTGGATTTGGCCCTGCAACGTCAGCACCTGGTTCTTGGCATCTTCCAACTCGCTGGAGATCTGCTGGATGCTGCGCAATACACCACATAAGGTCAGAACGACCGATAGAGCCCGCCACCAAAGCGTTCATGCAAGGAAAAGTCGACGTGAATGAACAAGCGAGCGAGCCCACGTTTGTGTTTTCTGCTGTAGCTCCCAGGACAAATTCTTGTTGGCTGCCCGCTCCTCCTGCAACTCGTGCTGGAGGCGCTCTGAGTCCATATGCATTGCCTCCTGATCACATATCCAAAGACGGGTGTCAGAAACGGTTGCTATGCATTTCGTAGAGTCACCGCAGAATACGCACTAATCGGGTCTTCAGCTGTCCATTCTGCATGGTATTAAACAAACAAGCGGGCTCGACTGTGAACGCACGTTGCTTTATCCCATACAATCTAAAACAGCACACGCATAAACTTACCTGCTCCTGCATCCCCTCGGCAAACCGCATGACCTGCTCGCGCTCTCCTGCCATCGATTGTAACTGACCGTCTCTCTGGCGGCGCACCTCCGACATCTCCTCAATGAGTTGGGTTTGGTCCTGTTTCGTCCGTTCCAGCTCCATGAACTTGTCTTCGTGCTCGCTACAGAGCGATTCGGAGGACAAACACAAGCTGTAAACTCCACGACTAGAGATCTTCATTGTACAGCGAGTGGCAAAGGGTGCTACCGGATCCACACGATGAGGGATTGGCATTCCTCCTGGGCGAGGTTCAGACGCCCAAGTAGCTCGTTATTTTCTTTCTGCATCAAACAAGGTCCCATTCACATCGCCATAACCGCACACAAGTGCACATATACGTCAACAGATATTCATGCAGTGGGTCATCGTGGAGGATACTTTCCCTCCATCGCTGTTACAACGCCAATGTCGCCCTACCTCATGCTCCTCACAGCTGCGCTCGCTCTTGATCAAATCGCTCGTGACGGCGTGATACTTGGACTGCTGGTCAGCAAGTTCCACCTCGACGGCGTCTGAGATCTCCACCTGTTTCAGCTTCATCTGGGAATAAATTCGTAGATGGTTGTCCACACACGACGAACAATACATACGGGCCATCGCAATACCAGTCAGCCACTTCCACACAATGGTGTCTTCTCGACAGCCTTACACCACTACTCACCTCCTGAGCGTACTGCGCGATCACGAGTGCCTGCTGGAACAGTTCGCTCTTTGTAGCTGACTGAAGGTATTCCTTCACGTCGCCGAACTGTGGACGCTGCAAAATCTGGCGAATAACTAGCGCCGCATTCACCTCCACACCGCCGGTAGGTTTGGATGTGTTCGATCGCTTTGGTGCGGAGGATGACTGACGAACCCTTCCTGGTGCTGACGGCGGCGTCACCGTTGGCACAGATGAGGTAGACTTGTTCGGCAACGCAGCACTTGATAACCAGCAGGGCTCAACTGCCGTTACTGCGCGTTGCCCTTGACCCCTCGCACTGCTTCGGCCGGCGTCTTTCTTCTTCTTCGGCTTGGACAGCTTCTTGGAGGTGGTCGCATTAGTCGTGTTCTCCTTTGCTCGCATCTGCTGCCGCCGACGCACGAGGCTTGCGCGGTCCATGGTTTTTCTAGTCTTCGCTATCGTGTTTGATCGCGCTCGATCAAGGCCAGCTAGCTGTTGGCAGTATTTTGCGACTCTTCAGAGTGAAGCCATTCCGCTCGAAACGACGCGGTTTGGTGTTTACATACGTAACCTTCGCCGTGGCACCCCTGTATCTGCGAGAGCGGTGTCGGTATTTATCATGGCACGCAAGCCAATCCAGCCAAGCTCACCAGTGGATATTCTGTGTGCGCGGCATTGCTGGATGCAAGGAGCGGTCAACGCGCTAGATCCCGGGTGTTTGGCCACATGACTATCGCTCGCTTTGCTCCACGTCTTGAGTTCGCGGGACCGTTACTCCCCACTCGCACTCGAAGCTATGCTGATGACAGACCACGATGACTAAATTAAATAGGCTGGCGAGACGACACGCAGATGCTTTTGGCTCTTCATCCATGGCGACCAGTCTGCCAAATTGTTGCTACAGGGAAAGTTTCCGTGTACCGATAGCTGCTGGACGAGTTTGCTCTTCCAGGAAGCTCGACCGCGCCAACTCAGAGGCCTTTGAAATGTGTCCGACGGTCGTTCGTTCGTTTATCCTGACCAACCTCCGGCCTAGATCGGCCCAGTGGGTATAGCGCAGTGTAGCACCTTGCAGTTGGTGGGTGCACTGCCGATCCACGTGACAAGTTAGATCTCGTCCGGAAGTCCCCCGGCTGTCTGTCCAGGCAGTCCAGACAAACACGAGTTTGAGGACTATTGCAAGCTCGATTACTTGGCGCACGAGCATCACACATTGTCACGGAGCAAGTCTCAACTTGTTCGTCGTAACGCTAGCATATCCTGGCTCATGCAAACAGCCGCCACTAGGTTCAACTCTCGGTCGTGAGCACACTTTTCAAATTGCACGCTTCCATCGGCGGCTTAGCTGGACAACGGAAAGCAGCAAGCAGAAAAGGTGCCGCCAACAGCGCCAAGGTTGTCTTACGCTGGTGACTGGAGTGGCGCTGGCGAGGTGGATCACTGGGCAACTTCCCACGATCGAGCCTTAGTACTACCAGTCGTCGATATCTACAACGCGAAATCGAGAGCCACAACAGTTGCTTTACATCAATGTTCGTCACTTAGACCAATACCGGCAACGCCTCCGATTTCGCACGGCCATCCAGCCCGGCTCAGATAATCCGGCTGGGTGGCGTCGCAGATGAGGGCCACAGCTCCTCGCCGGAGGCGACAACCATGTTCAACAGCGCTCCCTTTTCCAAGCCGTCCCCGAGCCGCGACGTAGGACACCAACGCGTGGAAGATTGCTGCTGACGGTGCACTGATCGGCAGCTCGCTCTGTGCCTGCCACGCTACGTGCGACGGGTCTGTAATGCACCAGACAATCCGTGAGCGCGCCCTGCGCTCGAAGGGAACGACGCGGATCCTGGGGGGAACAGTCCGCACCGCTTCATGAGCACAGACGTAGGGGGTAACCCCGCAACAAGAGCGACCCCAGTTTTTTGCCGAGGGCTGTTCGATGCTCGATACCCCGTTGCTCATTTTCTATTTTGCCTCGCAACGGTCAACTTCCTCCCAACTCCAAGACCCTACCCGTCGACCCGCCTCCTATCCCCAACCATGCAGGTCTACGCACTCCTAATGGCAGCCGCCGCTGGGGTCGCTCCGATCATTGCCGACAGCACTTTCGGCAGCAGTTCATCGCTGCCCGAGGTGGAGCTGGACTACACCACGGTCCGCGCCGTCGGAGGCAACACCACCGTCGGCTACTACAAGTACCAGAACATCCGTTTCGCCTCCGTGCCCACGGGCGACCTGCGCTTCGCCGCCCCGGAGTGGCCCGCCGTTGAGGACGAAGTAAACACCGGCACGAACCTCGCGGGCTATTACGTGGACTGTGCCACCTCGGAGGATTGTCTGTACCTGGACGTGTGGGCGCCCGCTGATGCGGCTGGACGCAACCTGCCCGTCATGGTCTGGACCTACGGCGGTGGCTTTAAGGGCGGCTCCAAGATCGCGGTCACGCCCGAGGGCCTCTTCGACCTCTCGCAGGACTTTGTCTTCGTGGCATACAACTACCGCCTCGGCATGACGGGTCTCGCCACGGGCCCGACGTACCAGCACGAGGGTGGCGCCGCCAACCTGTGCGTCTGGGACTCCACGCACGCCTTCGAGTGGGTGCAGAAGTACATCGGTAACTTTGGCGGCAACCCGGACGACGTGACGGCCGTGGGCTTCTCGGCCGGCGGCTCGCAGGTCATGTTCCAGATGACGCGCTTCGGCGGCAACGCGGAGCAGCTCTTCCACAAGGCGTACATCATGTCTCCGGGCTACGTGCCTGGTGCGGGCCACCACCACGGCGAGATGTTCTGGCAGAACGTGTCGTCGGCCGTGGGCTGCGACGGCGGCCACCTGGACTGCATGCGCGAGGTGGACTTCGACACGCTCACGGACGCCACGAACGACGTCGTGGACGAGTACACGTACCAGCTGCAGCCGCGTGTGGACGGCTTCATCATCCCGGACACGTACGAGGCGGAGCTGTACAAGGGCCACTTCAACTTCTCTGGCCCGTGCGTCATCTCGCACGAGCAGCACGAGGCCAACAGCCAGGCTTACGACGGCGTCGACACGCAGGCGGACGTGTCCACGTACCTCCGCATCTTCTTCCCGGCCATTACAGACGACGTGATCGAGGAGCTTCTGGAGCTGTACCCGGAGGACGACTACACGAGCGCGGGTCTGCGCTTCGCGGACATGAAGCAGTCGCTGGACCTGACGGCGAAGAACCTGGCGCTGACTAACGCTCTGAACAACGAGACGTGGAACGCTGAGGTGGCCCTTGGAAGTGCTACCCACGGCACGGACCAGAGCTACTACTGGTACAGCACGTACTCTCTGGACACGTCGAGCTCGAGCAGCGCGTCGGC
>JAADYJ010000245.1:0-28946 GCA_023338205.1 Halophytophthora polymorphica
AGTCGATGTCGGCGTCTGCTTGCCCACGCTCGCGCTCCAGCCTGGCAACATTGCGTAGCACGTTGGCGAACTCGTCCGGCTCGATCGATACCTTGCTCAACAGTTCCTTGACGCCGTCCTTGAACACGAGTGTAGTCACTTCTCAGTCGAGGAAATCGGACAGCCCGTGGCGGGAAAACACCGTGCGCAGTAGGGTCCCTCTGGAGACGCAAGCTTGAAGAGGCTGTCTATGATGTGTTCTCTGCCGCATTGGCAAAAATCGCGTTGTTACCCGGACGGAGTTGCAGCGCTAACGAGGGCTTTAGGGTTACAAGACGCTGGATTTGAAGCGTGTGAAGTTACTCACGGTGCTTCATCAATAGTCGTGGGGTCCCCACCGAACGATTCGAGGCTGCAAAGCCGTAAAATGGAGGCCCAGTTCCGGAGGGAGCTCCGAATTACCATTATAACGTTGCCGTACGCATGGTGGTTGCGCGTCAGGAAGAGACGCAACAATGCCGAGAGCGGCAAGACTGTCGGTGCCGAGCACCTCGGGCTCAAAATACCTGTCGTAGACAGAAATACCCGGCTTCAACTTCCAAGTCCCCGCGAATGCAGCTTGAAACTAATCGCCTTCTTCCTGACTTTCTGGCCGCATCATCAAGCACTCGGCGAGTTGGAGGGCAAACACGTTCTCTCCTTCGCAAGCCTTCGTCCGTGAACGCGTCCACGCGACAAAGTAGCGCCATGGATGTGGTCCTGGATCAACTCTGGGAAATCGCGAATGAAGACGATGACCCTGGTAGTACACGCAGAGATGAGCGCATTCACGAGGCACGGGCGCTGTGGCGTTCTCTAGACGTCCTGTTGGCATCGGCTTCCTCCAGTGAATTCAGTGTGGGTGATGGCGTCTTCACCAAGATGCTAGCATGCACCCGATCCGTGCTGAGCGACGTGAGCTACTGGTCAACGTCACCTCCAGTTGACATGCTTCGCGAAAGCGACTTTGAAGCCGAGTGCGACGCATCCGTTTTCGCATGCGTGAACCAAGTGCTGGACAAGGTAGCAGGTATGAGTGAGCGCGAGCGTGACGCGCTTGTTCGCGACGGGGTGGCAGATCTGATCGTGCGTTGCGTTGAGTCCTCGTCACCTCAGCAGCAACTAGGTGCGGGGGATGCAGATGATGCAGCAACGGCTTTGCAAACTTTGAAGACGTTAGTGGGGGACACGATAAGCCGCTTCAGTCTACACTCGTCGAAGGCGATTCGGGCATGTATCTCTCTCATGCAAACACACGAGCTTTCCCTTCCCGTGCAGCTTCGCGGGTGCCAGTTTCTGCAGGTGATGGTTCGGGGTGAAAATTGCAAAGACCGCGTTGTACGGCATGGTGGGCTGAAAGTCGTCACAAATGCGCTAATGCGATTTCCCGGAGAGTCGAAGCTTGCGCCGAGCGCGCTCGATACAATGCGATCCCTCTGCTGGGAAGTCAGGGATGACGGCGGCAGCACCCAGATTGACCCCCGCATTCACACTAGTAGTGCTGCGTTGTGCGACGTTGCCACAGCAGTTGTGAAGAGCATGCGAGCACAGCAAGACGCGGAGCTAGTGCAAATTATCGGTATCGGAGTTCTCAATTGGTGCGTACTACATAGATATCTGTTTCGAGTCTTGTTCGACGACCTCATGATCACCTTTAATCGCTTGTAACCATGCTGTGTGTACTGGCATCGATCGTGACAGCGTGGCTACGCAGGCATCAATGAAGACGGTATTATGCTCGCTGGACATCTGGGACCTGGCGATGATCGGGTTAGTGAAATCTTCTGGCGCCATAATCGTGTGTGGCTTTGTCGAGCTACTTGACGTGATGATGCGCGATGAAGATACCTTCGCAACAATGCGGGACACGTTAATAGCCGATTCCAGCCCATTGTGCAGCTCTGGGGTGGTTAGCACAAGGTGAGGGAATAACCGCAAGCAGACTGTTTCCGTGTACGTAGTGCTGATGCTCTGTGTGCACATCCTCTTTGGACAGCAGGTTGATCGTCCTGAAAGACATACTGAAGGAGCTGCAAGACAACCCTATAGCAGGTGAAATGTGCGCCCCTCAGGTGGCATTTATTTCGACACAAGTGCAGATACTTCTGGCTGAGGCGGCGAGTACTTCAGTGTGTGGAGATGACCTTTCTGGCATTACAACAGGACATCCGAAAGAGGAAACGGATACAAGAAACCTATCGGTGCGTTCTCAGCTCTTTACATCTAATGATACGGAGCAACCACCAACGCTGCGTGAAGTCACCAGACACAACGAAGACGAGCTCCCAGTTGATACGGGAAGCACTACAGATGGATACGCGTCCCGTGATCAGAGCGGTGATACCGAAGGTCTCCTTCTTGGTGACAATGCCGGGTACTTTGGTCAATTTCTTGGTGACATCCCCAATGAAGGTATTGGCGCTCGACCCGTTGAAGCGTATCCTCGACATGAATCACTGGTAGATCATAGTCTATTGCGTCGTCCTGAGATGACCGACGACAGGAAATACGGCACGTTTAGGCAAGGCAGCCCGCATCATTCATTCGACCGAGAACGTGGAGGTCAGCGAGAAGATGCCCCAGGCGTGGAGGTCCCTACAAACTCAATCGCTACGGAATCAAGTTCGGACTTGTGGCGCGGGCTGTACGAAGTCGGATCATGTGAGGCAGATCGTAGTCGAGAAGCTCTTCGTGAACTGGAGGAACGGTACTGCATTGTGCTGCGCCGGTCACAGGAACAGGCCAAGCTCTTGGCCTTGCAAAACACACGAATTAATAACCACGCAGAAGAGCACCAGCAAGTCATACGCCGAATGCGGGCGCTGGAGGCTTCACTTGACGACGCCGAACAACGATGCAATGTCGAGCGTGCTTTGCGGTCCGCTGAGACAACACAGTGCGAGCAACTGTCGCTTGCACTCCATCAGGCAGCACACGAGGTTCAAACCTTGACGGCCCAGCAGTTCAGTATGGAACGCCAGCTGTGGCAAAAGGAGTCGATGCGCACAGAGTATATGCTGCGCACACGCGAGAGCAAACAGGACCAAAGGCGAATAGAGGTCGAGAGGGACAACGCGCAGCTACAGATGCAGCTTCTGCAACAAGAAAAAGAGAATGTATCGCAAGAGCTCGAAAACTGTCGTCAAGAAGGCCACGAGTCGCTACTGATGCGCGAGGAAGACGTTGATGCTCGCCGACCGGGCATCTTCAGCGAACTGGCAAAACCTACCACAACATGGAAAGCAAACCACGGATGCAGAAGCTCGTTGGGGGTATCTCGTCGAAGCTCCCTGCCGTCACAAGCGCTTATAGAGCATGTTATGGAGACGACAAGATCGACGGGTGATACTTCACCACTACAAACCCAAACAGCAAGCGTGTTCCCAATGCGAACAAACACCAACGACGGGGACAAAGATCTGAATGACGATCCAGAAACAATTGGACGGCCAGAGATTGAGAGTTGTCTGGTGTCGGTATTCCAGTCATTGAACACCTCGGTAGACGGATCGGGTGAGACCGACGTGCACGTTTCCAGTGTCCGACGTTTCTTTCTGGAGTGCGGTCTCGTCCAGCCGCCGCAAGTGCAGCCCGCGGATGTTGATGTTGTTTTGGCTCGGGTACTGGCACAGTCACAATTGAACCGCAAGAATGCGCCGGTACGCAAGGATTTCTCGTCGGCCGAGTCAACCTGGGCGCCACCACAAGGTTGGGCGAAGAACAGGTCCATTTCCAAGCCGGAGAGGAGATCAGCCACTCTGGAAGATGCGAAACGCTTCCGCTTTTTCGACCAGGAGGCTTTCAACGAAGCCACGACGCTCATCGGCATGCGAAGATTTCCTCGTTGCGAGCTCCTTCGAGTACTTCAGACCGTAGTAGCGCTCTACTTTCACCCATATTTACGCCAGTTGGGCCCATCTCGAGCCCGTCAGCGTGATAGGTTCTCGCTGTCCTGTGGTACTACACGCCGCCCCAGCACCAGTAGCGCAGGAGCAAGCTCCCCGTCCGCAGTGTGCAACCGTGCCTTGCGTGCCATTTTGAACGGGTTGGCGCTTCATGTCGGTAACGACAGCAACGTTCACGACATAAGAAGACCTAGCACCGGCGCTGACCTCGACGAGGGAGAATCTCGCTACCACTCGAACCTACCTCTGTCTCTTCGACGTCGGTACAAACGCGAGGACGTCGTGTATTCGATGCTGGAGATGCAAACTGTACTGAGCCGCGAGTTGAGACCGTTGGGCACGATTTGCGAGTTTTACAGCGCGCAGCACCTGCCAAATGCTGCCCCGGCTGCTGCCGTGGCGATCGTGAAGGAGGAGCTCTTTGGGCTGAGTTTCGAGTTGCTGCTGAGCTTCTCCATGGACTTTGAGCTGATCCCGTCCTTTATGGACCGTGTGAGCCTTAAACATCTCCACTCGGAGGTTGCGGGCTTGCTGAAAGCGTACTTTGCGCTGAACAACAAAGGACCGCCCGGCGCTGCAGACGCTGAGACTCTCAAGAAGGTGGCGTTTGCCATGGTTCTGGCGCGGCTCGCCCTCGAACTCTTTGGCGCCAAACCCGACTATGAAACTCCTGAGCGGCAGATCACAGCGCTGCTGCAGTGGCTTGATAACTCAGCTGGCCGCGAGAAACTCATACGCAAGTCGCATCTACCAGTAGTGATCCGGTTTTCAAGGCAGCTTTACGCGCTCAAGCACTAGCGCGTCAGGTTGTTTCTACCTAGTGACTGTGCCAGGGCAGGCAGAAGCGATCGTGTTTTCTAGGGTTACAATTCAATTCGGATGACTTCAACCACAATGTGCGCCTTCACAAAACTATATCGATGTGAAGCGAGGCTCCACTGAGTGTCAACTGCACGATCGGCAGCGACGTCATCACTGGCAGACTACCTTCGTCGCGTTTGGCATTTCCCGAGACTCCGTGTGCACGGTACAACGGACACAGGAACTCCGATACCACGGGTGCGTCTGTACTTGCACTCGTATCCTTCGTTTCATCCCTGGGTGGCATTGCACTTCTGACCTTCTTCGCATCGATATCGACCACTAAAGAGTTCACCGAAGCCTTTCGATGCGACGCCGGCGCCACAGATGATTCGAGAAGGCAAGCGCTGGTGATCATCAAAACCACTGGGGTGCCCTGGGGAGAGGCTATAGTGGTCCGGGCTTGGCTTTTGACATTGGTCACCTCGAGTTGCAAATGACCGAGCGCTCTCACACCCGTGATGTAGACCACGTCATCCTTGGCAGGTAGTGCGAGCTGCGAATTGTCCTCGTAGAGCGCCATAACCTTCAAACAGTTCGGGCTGCAGAGCGCATTCCCAACATGGTTGCGAATGAAGTGCTGGTGAACGGCCTCCAGCGCGTACTAAAGTTGCATTCACACAGTGAGCGGACACAGAGTCAGCCTTTCTATCTGTTGTTAGCAAGGCACAGGAACAAAACGAGCACAGCGTACCTTGGACGAAGAGAAACGATCCAACGGCAGCTTGTACGTGCTGGTAGCCTCTGCCCACTTCGAAAACGTCTCGAGTCGGCGGATAAAGTATTGCTGAAAGCTGACCAGCGCACAGGTTCCATCCTTTCCTGGCTTCAAATGTAACAGCTCAAGCCAAGACGTGGGAGCACGACCACTCCGTAGCTCTTCGTACGTTTTGAAGCAAGTGGGATCCAATGCTTGAGCCCTCAGACCCACCTTAGTAGTGGAAATATGTGTGCAAAGGTGACACAGCAAGCGAGAGTTAGCACACCCACACACAGTTCGTATACCCACTCGAGTGTGCAATTTACCCCTCCGTAGCACACGTACCCCTTTCAACAGGGAAATGTCCTTCAAAATCGCAATTCGAATCGGCTCTAGATGGAGTCTCTCGTGCCGCATGAGTGCTTGAAGAGGCTGCCTGTATTCGTGAAGAGGGATGGCGTCGCCACCAACGCTAAAACCCTCGAGATCTGCACCGAAGGAGCAAATTGATTCCAGCAGCACAGATACTTGCGGCATTTGGGTGGTGGGTGTCTCCAGCAACTGTCGTGTTATGCTGTCTTCGCTGTTCGACAGCAGCAACGCTAGCTGCTTCACGAAGAGCCGTTGACGCGTGTGCCGCTGACATTCCGGATCCCAGAGCGAGTTGCCCTCCTGCCAAAACGAGTGCGCTGAGCTCAATTCACTGCGGGGGAATCGCGGTCCGCACGCTTCACCGGTCCACAAATTCGGGATCGCGTCCAAAACGGCGGAGTATCGCATGGATGCGAGCTGCTGGATGACGACCGTCACCTCTGGAATCGCCAGCCGTGCCGCGTCCGTGAGAGCGTTGCTGCACTCCCCTTCTTGTGCTGTGGGCCACGCTTTGAGTACCACATCTAAGCAGGAAGTCACCAGCAGTTTGTCTTGTGGGGACACTAGCTTGGAGGTATATACGTTAGCAACAGCACCGCTTACGGCCGTGACGCTCCAAGCCCCTTTAGTGTCTGGATCATCCACCATATCGTCTTTTTGTGGATGCGTTGCAGTCAACGTGGCTGCTGAATAGTCCGCCTGGAGCGCCACGAGAGTCCAGATAAGTGCGCACAAATCCGCGTCCCCAAACTCATGCGATTGTTTCCACTGTGCGAACGCCAGGTGGTCGCGGCATGAAACAAGCGCGTGGAAAACACCGAGCTGCTTCGCGACAGTTTGCTCGTGTTCGCTCAGCGCCACGCTCAGCTCTTGTCTGAGAATGGCAAACGCGTGGTGCAAGGACCGCTTCAACGAGAAAAAGCCGCTGCCCCAGTCTTTCTGCGCGGACATATGGCTGGTCCACGATCCCTCGAACCCGTGGTTGGGCGATCCAGTGACTTGAGCTGTCCGCTTGTCCAGGGATATCCACAGACGAAAATCGGAGTGCGCATGACCTTCCTTGAGTGACTGGTATATCCTGTCCAGATCTTGGAATCGATGCGGAGCCGAGTGAAGATTTGGGAGCACCACCCAGTGACCGTTTGACATGGCTATGAGGAGCAGGCGTGTGAACGTTTCGGTATCAGCAGTCAGGAACTCGGCAGAGCTTGTGGCTTCCATGGTGGCATTTGCCCGTCTTGCGACGTCCTGGACCGCCATTGTAAAATCGATCTCCGACGGGCAGAAGACGACCAGTGGAACTAACGCACTCGAGAACGATCGCCAAAAGTGAAACAGATCGTGGTGTTTGTCCGGTGCCAGTGTCATAGCGGAATGTGCGGCCGCAGCAACGATGGTGTGAAATGCTGGAGTGGTTGAGCCCATGCCAGGCTCCCTGGGGTGTTGTGCTGATATTGGCAATGTGTGCATTCGGCGCAACTCTCTAGCCGCAAACACTTCTACCTCGGAAAGAAAACGGTGGGTGTGAACTGCACTGATAACGCACAGCCGAGTCAACCCGTCCATCGGTACCGGTGGTTGCCACGAGGTTGCACAGTCTCCCTCCAAGCTGCCCGCGCCCATAAGCTCTGTCCAACTACTCAAATTGTCCCCTGCATTCGCTATGTGCATAACAAACTCCCGAATCTCCGGAGATCCGTCTGCCATGAAGCACAACGCTTGCCAGTGTGTGACCCGTACGCTCTTCGGGCGAAGTTGCAGTATTTTTGACGATACCGATTCGCACAACCGATACACTTCACCGCCATTGTTGCACATCAAGCGTCTCACCAAGCGAGCTAGTAACTCTGTGTTAGCTGCTCTACGGCTGTGAAGTTGCAAATCAAGGTTGAGGTGGATGTCATCAGCCCCAGTAGCTATCGGCGAGTGAGCCTCCATCTCTGCGACGCGGCGCTGCCAAATTCGAGCTGCCAACAAAAATTTGAACAAAAGGCGCTCTTCGTCTCGGAGATTCGCGGTCACATACTGCTCCAAGTCGCTGGTAAACCAAGCCACAGCCTCTTCCAGATTCGTGTCGGTTTTGCTGCTTCCTTCGCCAGCGCGCGCAAGCAGTGTCCATACCCACGTGAGTGGGACTGTAGTCTTGACCACGTCCCCCCGCTGAAGAACGTAGTTTAACTCCCACCAGGTCGATACAGCATCAACACAACGCTTTGCGAGACCCAAATAGTTCTCCAGTTGTGCCCAGTGCGCGCGCACTTTATCTTCTGCCTCGTTCTTGCTTACTTCCAATGTATTCACGGAGCTTCGGTTGGCCACGATACGAAGCGCCTTAGATGAGTCTGTATACACTTGTTCAGGCCGTTCCGAGGAGAAGAACTCCAGCAGCTCGTCCTCCAGTCCGTCAATCTGCTCGTCGCATATCACCATGTCGTGCTCCAGTGTGTGGATCCTTGTGAGCTCGCGCAGGCGGTTCTGGGCTTTTAGTATTTTGTATAGACCCCGCTCCTGCACGAACGGCGCGGAACATTCGAAGGAAATGATTGACAGCTGGCTCTGGTACGCCGCCATCCAACGCGGGATAGCATTGCCATGCGTGTAGACGAGGAAAACCCGGCACGCATCGCTGCCGAACTCAAAAATCGGCACAGAGGCTTGTGGCTGTGGAGACCTAAAGTTAGCAAACGGCGGAAGATGAGGATCAGAGCCACGGGTTTCGTCCCCACCTGTAGGTGGGAGACACCAGCACCGATACCCACCTCCGTTGCGTCCATGCGAACTAGCGCTAATGTCGCGGTTCATGGTGTCGAAGAGTGCGCGTCTTTTGGCGTTGAGAAAGGAGCGCAAGTCCTGCATTCGCTGTTCGCAAATGCCAAGCAGAATAAGGGTCGTATCTCGTTTGATGCTCGCTTCCACTTCTTTCCAGAGCGATGCAGCCGACGTAGACGAATTGGCAAGGACTACCCGCGCACCATTCGCTTCGTGCTGCTTCTTCAGCCAATCGACTGCAACACCGTAGGGATCAAGCAGAAGTGGTACTCGATAGCTGTTGAGAGCTACAACAGCATTTTCCAACGCGCTTTGGTCATTTGGCGGCAATCCGTTGAGCCGCAGTTTTGTGAGCTGTGTGTTATTGATAAAGAAGATGTCGTGAAGGGGGCGCCGCTGCGGAGAGGCTGTTAGAGAGTGCTGATCTAGCGCTTCATGCCACAGATGATGCAGTCGGAGACGCACTGAGCCAGAGACGCAAGACCCATAGGCAATGAGCGCAGTGGCGAGCATTAAGTCACCAACCCAGTACTTTGCAAACTTTGTGTAAAAGGCAAGACGTCGCGACCACTTCTCTCGCGTAGATGCAAGAACTTTCCATACTGCAGTCGTCATCTGCAGTGTCGATGTGCTGCCTTGCAGTCGGTCTTCCATTTGCTGGCGCTCCGCTTCCGACGCATCACGTAGCTCATTGGCTTCTAAAGTCGACGACGCTTGGGTGGAAATCTCCTTTTTGCGTTGCTCAACCTGTGCCTCCGCCTGCTGGAGAAGGTCTTGCTCGTGGCGGAGTTGTGCAAACTTTGGCCCGGCCAGCACAAAATCCCGCGCGAAAGCTGCGCATGCCTGGACCCACTCACACAAGACGCCGGCGATCTCGTGCACGGACGTAAACATCTCCTTCTCGAAGTCAGGCGATGAACAAATGGGAAGAAGCACGCCGACCATCTTCTCTGTGGCATGGTTGGTCACTTCAAATGTCATGAGCATGTCCCAAAATTCCACCGTCTTCATGCGTACAGACATGCTCGCCCAGTAGTTCATGATGATCTCGTCCGGGTCCATATCATCACGTCCTTCGATGGGCTCGATCCCGACGATTACACCGATGCACTCTGACAGTTGATAGAGCGACGATGGAATGCGACCCAGAGACGCAAAGTTCGTGATAAGCTCGTACCGGCGACGGCGGGCTTTCGTTGCGGGGTCCTCTTGTTTCTTCACAGGAGATTCCTTCGTCTTCGTAGTATTTACAACTTCTTCTGCCTTCGCTTCATCATCGATTTGTGTCGCATCGGAAACTATACCATCGCTTTCACTTGTCCTATCTGCCCGACCTTCTTCGTGAGGATTTGTTTGTGCCTCAGCATCCGGTGCTTCTTCGTCATCGCCACCAGTAACCACAGCTTCCTTGAAAATCTGCAGGGAACCTCGCACTCCTTCGAATGCCTTTCGGGACTCCTCAATTAGGCCTTCATACTCTAGTGCTACAGTCGCGAGCCGCTCACGTTGTGCTACCACGAGCGTTGTAGCAAGCTCGAGGTCTTGTGTAAGCTTGTCAGCGACATTCTTCTCCTTCTCCAAGCTTCCGGACATTCGCCTCCTCGCCGCGGCCTTCTTCTCGACCTCTGGACGCAAACGTTCTGACTGCGCTTGCTCTGTGTGGAGTATATGTTCCGTGCGGTCAATGAACGCTAGGCCAGACGTATAGCGAGCGATACTTTCAGTGACGCCGTGCTCGAGGCGTTCATAATGTGAAACGAAGAGCCCGATTTGGTCGACTAGCATACTTGTGTCAACAAACACCAAATGTAACAGCTGGTCATACCACGGGAGCGCAGGATCCTTTGGTGCATTCACGCCCGTCGAATGGTTCGTGGTGCTGGCTTCACTTATGAGCGTTGTGCTTTCGCCTGCCGAACATCTTCTGCGTGAGTTTTCTTCGCCATTGTCAGCTTGGCACGGATCGGAAGGATTGAGGAAGCGTCTCGTAGCTTCGTAGACCTGGACCATAGTCTGCGCAAGTTGCATTGTGCGCTGATTATCATGGGCCACACATGACTGCGACAAACACTTGTGAGCAATCGAGACCAACGCCTCGCTAGGCCACTCCTCGAAGTAGTCGACAGCACAGTGTTTCAGCAATTGGGGGAAGCGCCATAACAGCGGTGCCCAACTGCTCGGCTTTGGGGCACCCACGCTCTCTAAGGAAATAGTTGGAGGGGCTAGCACCAGGACAAGTTGCAACTTCTGTCGGACATGATAACAGAAGTACTCTAGCATCGCGCGTTTTGAGTGGAGTTGCGGCGGCTCCTGATTCGATTGAGCTCCGGCACGGCGTTCCCTTTGCGCTGTCTCTGGTTCACGCGCTTCGTGTTGAGCAGCTTCTTGCAGGATTCTGAGTACGTCGTCGCCCAGGTTATCGTACGATATCACCTCGGTTGGCAAATCTTGCCCGCTTAAAAACCGATCAAGAGCGTGATATGGCTGCGATGTTGGCACCAGATCTTCATCTTTCACAATGAATACAATTGAGCTGTCACGAACTACACTTTCCAGCAGCACGTTTCGGAAAGTCACGTTCCACTGAGCATTGGCATCCAGGCGGTCAGAATCGTCTGTATCTTCAATGGCTTGTGAAGATATCCCATCACTCGACGGAACGTGATACACAACCGACGTTTTCTTGCATATGAAGGCAGCCAAACGCGTCACCGTGACCATCTTTCTCCCGCGAGCACCCAGAAGTAGCACCGGTTGCTCGCTCATTCGCATCAAGCGACTCACCCGAAGCACGTGCCTAATAATGTACGAGCATAGCACAATTTCAAGTGTCTCAGCAGAACCCGAGCCACTGGAGTCAGAACGATACATTGCCATCATGCTCCGCTCGATAGCAAGCTCTATCTTGGGTAGCTCCGTCACTTCCTGGTAGCCATCTCGATATCTCATCCCACCACTTGTTTCGCCAATAAACGAAAAATGCAGGTCGTTTGCAAACCACGTCTGCGCAAGAGTCGGGTTTTTCAGCGCTGATCCGTCCACGTGAGACGGGAAGAATGAGTCATCTGCGAGACCGAACGTTGTCATAGCAATATCGAGAACACGGCGGTGGAAAGCGAACGACTCTCCACTATCCATGAGCCGGTCCCCTAGTACTCGCGCGGTCTCGTGGCACCAAAGTCGAGCCAAAGCAGGTTTTTCCGCAGGAGTCATCGTTGGACGAGCCTCACAACAGACGCTCTTCACGATCTGAAGCAGCTCGCCCACCCGGTAGTTGTACTGTAGCTTGGCTCCGCTAAAGACTGCGTCTTTCCTAACGATGGAGAAATCACTACTTGAGGTCAAAAGGCGGAACAGCTTGATACTGGCCTTGATGACAATGCCTTGCATCTGCTCAGCGTCTCGCTGTACCACCGATACCGCTCCAGCCCCAGAATGACCAGCAACTCCCACCGAAGTTTTCGGCACTTTAGTCGACAATGACAAAAGAGCCGAGGATGCGATGTTGGCGCAAATTGTCGAAAGATCAGCATCTCCAAGTGGTGTAAGGGCGATGGGAATAAACCTTCGGACGAGGCGCCGCCAATCCCTCCCGTCCTGCACCCCGGTGACGCCACAACTTAGCGTTTGGAATGTAATCAATGGCACCAAGCTGTGGCACGGCGTCAAGTGGTTTGCACTGGGGTCTACAACTGTGTGGTGTTCAACAAGCATGCGCAGCAGTTCGAGCGCAGAGTCCATCTTCTTGACGGGGTTGATGCACTGCAGGTCGTCGAAAAAAACAATCGTCACTCTCTTTGGAGCTGTCCGGGTAGGTACTGGGGGCAAAGCCACCCGTAAGGCGTCCCCGTCAGATTCCATGTCATTGGTGATCGTTGGCATCCGCACTCGTTTAGCACGCGCTTGCCTCTCAACGCGAATGCGCTGCAATACAGCGTCAAACTTCGGGAGAACCTCACTCGCGCTTGTATAAAATCCACTGTAAATGGTCTCGGAGGGAACCACTTCCTCAGAGTCAGTATCTTCATTCTTCGAGTACTCCGAATTGGGCACTACAGACTCGGTCACCTGCAATGAGCTTGTAGATTCGTCTTCATTTACTGACGCCCGCGAGAACGCTGCACTGAGCGCCATCCAGGCTGCACCGCACGTTGTCTTCCCACAATCACGAGTCCCCGAAAGCACAGTCGGATATCTCGTAAATAGTAGCTGGCTGGCGATGCAAATGGCCGCTGTACTGGCCGCCGTCGGAACAATCAACGTATTCATCTGATCGTTCTGTGAGGCACTGATTGGGCCCCCACCCTCGGCGGTGCTACCATCAGAACTCCGTCCACTAGCAACTGCACCGACCTGCATGTGTACCCAGTGCATGTAGTATTCCGTCCAGCGCATCCACTTCAATCCAAAGTCGACAGAAAACCCATAGTCGTACAGCGTTTCTTTCGCTCCCCCGAAATTCCCGCCTCCACCGGAATTTGTGCTGCCTCCTTTGTCTCCAGTGTTGTTAACGTTGCTTCCAAGTAGAGTGCCACTGGGGAAAAACGTCGCGATCAACCGTTTGAGCATAGACTGCGCATCTGTAGAGCCGTGTAGAATCAATTCATACAGGAAGGTGTGGAATTTTAGCCGTTCGAGGCTGTCAGTCGTGTACCCAACTCCCCACACGAGCGCTTGGAGATAAAAGCAGTGGATGGCTGTTTTGCGCGGCTTCCCACTCGTGAGCGAACTCAGTTTCCTCCAGGATTGCTTCACCGAGCTGTGGAAAATAGCCAGCAGACCCTGTACCCGCGCGAATGCCTGGTGAGCAATGCTTACACCCTTGAAATTCGTCGCAACGAAGGAAAGCGTTGCTGCCAGCGTTTCGTCCACCACGGTGTCAAGAATGGCGAATATCTCGCCTGCAATTTCCTCGAACTCAACCTCGTGGGCCCCCTTCCAAATGCGGTATGCGCACTCCCACCCCAGATCACCCCCATTATTGCTGTCTGCACCTGTGTGCAGGGCCCCAACACGCGTCATAAAGGAAGGTGACACGTTCATGAGTGTCGTCGTCTCCATCACAAGGCGAACATATGCGGGGACGGTCACATATTTGCCCGATGCGAGCTGCAACCCGCTTTGGCGACCAGGTGGACCATTGTTGAATTCTTCAGCCGCATATAGCAGCTGCTCAGTCCACAGGGTGTCGAGGTCGCCATCGAGTACGAGCCATGTCTGTGTGAGGTTGTCTGCTTTGTGAATTGATTTTGCCTCGCGAATGAGCCTGGCAAACACCGTATTCGCGTGATGTTCCGGCTCTACGCCAAGGAACTGCTCAGGTCGAAGCGCACGAGGGCACAGCACAACGCATCTTATTGGCGCCAGCAATCTGACATCTGGTCCTTTAACGCTATTCAGGGGGTTATCAGGTGTCGGGCTCGCGTTTGGCTTGTCACCGCCCCCAGCAATAGCGGTCAGTGCCCGCGAAAGCGCGTTGTATAAACTCGTTTTCCCCGACTGGACCTCACCCGAAATCACCACCGTTCGATTGTGCCTTATCATCTGCACTAGTTGGATTACTTTCTGCCCGAACGGAGCCCCAAATATGCCCCATGCATCGTCATTATTGCGCACAAATCTCTCCACTACAGCTTCAAGATTCTGCTTCGCCTCAGACTCTGCGACAGACCTGTTAACAAGCAACATTGAACTTCCACGAGGCTTAAGCATAAAACTCTTTGGAATCCGTAATTCTCGCGTGAGAGCGTGAACCGCGAGGTCTCGAAGCAAGAACTCGATCAAATCGAGGTTTTTCGCCTGTACCACAGAACTGAGGTACTCCCGAAGTGCGATGTAAACACTCCTGTGTTCCGCCTTTTCGTCTTCTCGTTTTGCAGTGGCCTCAGAAATCGTAGCAGCGACATCGCTTGAGAGAGTTTCGTTAGCTAATGGCGCTTCTTCAGTCTCCTCTACATCCACCTGGGGTACCACATTTCGGGCTGGTTTCTGGCGTTGTTCACGCTCGAGCTCCATCAGCTCAGCGGATCGCTCCACTATCCACCGGACAGCTCGTAAGGTCACAACTCTGCTACTTAGCACTTCCACGTTGCCCAGAGGCTCGTTCGCACTCTGTGTAAATGCAAACCCACGCTCAAATGTGCTTAGAGCGATATATACAAGCTTTCCGAGCGTTGGTGAGTGCACAAATCTGTTGCACTTGAACTGGAGCTCCGCGAGCACCTCGAAATCAGGCGTTTGCACTACGATTCTCCGGAAGAAAAAGTGTGCATCCTCCGCAGACAAATCGCAACGAAACGTTCCATCCGATTGTGCATCTTGCCCAACCCGCGACGTTGTTGTCATCATGAAGTATGCGCCTCGCCTTAGCCGGACACTATCCCCAAGGAGGATGCACTGTGTGTGCTTCGCCGCGAGTCCTGCCAGCACTTGCGCGCAAAGTGTTGCGGCTATGGAGACAGAGGCCGCGTCAAGCAGCTGCAAGTTGTCAATGCTCAACCAAGCACCCGAAGACGCGGTAGCCTTGACGAAGTTGCCCAGGTTGTTTACTGACGGACACCCGTTCCCGCACTGATACTCAACGAATAACCTTCCGCAGAGGTGAGACAACTGGTGGCAAACGGTCGACTTCCCAGTCCCCACAGCCCCCTCCAAACACACGCCCTTGGCCATCGTGGTTGCAGCCTGCGCAATGGCGTGAAAGCACCGCAGCGTCAGTGGCGTCACGAATATTGAAGGCGACGCGTTCCCGAGGTATTCAAATCCATAGGGTAGCATCGACGAAGTCATCATGCTGACGCTGAGCATATTGTCGACGTAGTAGAACCGTGGCTGAGAAAGCCATACCAAACGAGGAGATCGATCGGGAGGCTCGAGGTTGTGTCCGTCATGCCATAACTCACTCCCACTCTCCGCAGTTTCTTCCCTGAAGGGGCCCCCAATTTCGGCCAATACCGCCATCGACACGTCCCGAAGTTGACACACCTGGAGAAGTACATTTGCGAGCATCGCCTTGGCAAAGGGATACGCCGCAGCCTTTATCTCTTTGCTGACACCATCCACGTTTTCGTGCAGCGTGTGCGTCAACTCCGTCCATGCCTTCCGGGGTTCTGGTGCTCGATTCGCTTGCTCAGACTCTAGCGTCCACGTGTACTGGATTGCGGCGATCAGCGATTGCTCAGGCCAAATCAAACACCACTTACGGAATTCTTTCCGAGGGAGGTCGTTTGCTGCCGCTCGGATCGAGGCTTGTAAAATCGTGGTCATCGACACCTCCAGTTTGGACAGCCACGTAGGAATTGGAGTATTGGTGGTCGTGATAGGTGACCCGATCGGAAAGTTCTCGCCAGAGGAACTCACGAGCGCTATAATCCCGTTTGCCTCGTTCATCTTCACGTCGTGCACGCCAGGAAAACATCGAGACAGGGACCGCCACAAGGTGCTTGAGCAGGTCACATCTGTGAGTGACGACCCCCAGGCGAGGACAGACACCAACTCGACATCCGAGAGAAAGTAGAAGCGCGAGAAGCTCGAGCGCTTGCTCTCGAACCCCACATGAACATTTTCCTTGACACTCTCAAGCAGTGTTTGGCAACTCTTCAGGTCGGTGATCAACTTTGACGTTGCTGATAACCCCTGTGTGTCTGACCCCTTGGTCGTGTAGACCCTGGGGAAAAGCGCTTTGCAACCTAGTTGACCCAAAAGCACTCCGTGGGTCACCCGATACAATCGCGCGGCCTCCACAAAGAGCGTAGCTTCCTTCGAGTCCGTTTCGACAATGCCCGCAGCAAAGAGCGGAGTGAGCTTGCGCCAGATCCTCTCGTTTGTTGATAGCAGCTCGACAACCTGGCGCACCACTGCTGCAAATTCCTGCCAAGCCGCGATATCCTCCGTAAATGGACCAGCGTGAGGCATACGGGACAACACCTGGAGGCGCAGCAGGTGATCTTCTACCATTACCAGCAGGGTTTCGGAGCATGCTTTCTCCATCACCATGTTGCCTACCTGTTCATCAGTCTCAATGCTGTCTTTATCATTTGTCGTTGGCAACGATGCCAGGGCTGCAGTCAAAGAGAAGGCGTGCTTTGACGGGACGAACCGGAAGCAAACCGTATCCCATTCACTGTCGATGTCCTTTAGTGCAGATTCAATCTGCTGCTCTTGCGTCGCATTGCTGCTAATCTCGACCACCTGGTCAACCAAATCGAATGATCCATTTTCAAGCAGCTTCAAAAGCGTGACTGATTCCTCGGATTCCAGGTCGATTCCCACTAGCTCGGATACTTCCTTGATGTGCCGTTCCTTCATCGCTGGATTCAAGATGGCCACAATGAGCCGAACGTTTTCGCGGAAGTCCGTCATTTGCTTTTTCACCGCCTCCGTTGTGATTGCCGCCGCAGCCGAGTTAAGGTGAAGCACCTTAGACACATTAGCTACAACAGCCAGCATTTGCTGCAGCGTCTGCATCCCTTCCTTTCCCGGGAGGTCGAATACGTTGCCCCGCAGCCAGCGGGAGTTCATCTCGCGGAACTGGCGCACCGTCTTCCACAGTTGCTCATACGGTGCCATTTCTTCGGTGATATCATCGAGCTTGCTGAAGTCCGTAGGCTTCCACCGCAACTTTTGTTCTTCCTTGACAATCGTGTTCATTGCTTGGCGGAACACGCCCATCGTGTCTTTCAACTTCCCCAGCTGTACAACGTACGTTGCGGCATGCCGCAAGTCGCTTTTCTTCGCGAACCCCTTCACTTCGCTCTCAAATTCTTCGATCTCTGCCTGAAAGCGCGTCCGCTTTGCAATAAACACGGTCTCGATTCGAGCACGCTCATTCACTAGCAGTGTATCTGCGTCATGCAGCAACTTGTCGATGTGGCCTCTCCATTTCACAGTTTTGGCTGTCGACGCCAGCAGCTCGTTTGACAGTCGGAAGGCTGCAGGTGGTACCGTCGCTTCCCCACATGAACCTACTGATTCACTCTCGCTCTCGCACGAATTGCCCTGCATCACGGTGCTGTCGATGTGTACTGTTTCACGATCAAATAATAAAAAGTGCAGGCGCTGTTTGACGATGTTTCCTTTGTCCTCTAGCTCACGCAGCTTGACATTCTTGAGGGAATTCACAAATGCTTCCGCATCCACCAGCTCGTACAGGTCCAGGGGTTTCTTCGCCAAGCGCGCCGCGACTTCCTTGTACTGGTTTCGCAGCTCCGCATTCAACCGCCCAGTTCGCTGTTGGAAGGCGTGCAGCAACTGACTGGTCCACTGCGCTAACTCTGCATGCAACGTTGTGTTTACGTGGTGACAATCCACCGAGAAGAGCCCCAGGTACTGCATGCTGTTTGTATCGATCGCAAGCTGCATCGCTGTGGCCTGCACACGCTCCATTTCTTTGCGGTAAGTCTCCAGTGGACTAGTTTCTTCCAACTGCAGGCAATCCACCGAGTTCACGTAACGGTGGGTCAGTGCGAAGAGGTCGTAGTCGGTCTGGAGTTGACGTAGGTTCTCCAGATTTTTCTCGATGATCGCTCGTATCCGGATCGTCGCGACCACAACGTCGTCTTCCTGAGATGCCACGTTCCACAGAAAAGGCGTCGAGGAGCCGGACAACGCGAGAGGCTCATCGAACTGCGTCTCAATGCGGCCCAAATTGTAAAATAACTTTGGCAGGTTGTGCAAGACATTCAGAAGTCGGCTGGGAATGTCCACCAGCGGGTTGCGAAACTATAGGGATCGCATCAAAGTCAAAACGAACGAGTGAGTGATTATCACAGCGTTGTGCGTCCGCAAGAGGCACGCACGCTCTCCCTTGTAACCCTCACATACAATATTCACCTGTATATTCCCCTGTTGTAGAACCAGCGTGGTCATCAAGCCGGGGTATGTCGCGCCTTTGGGGCCTGGTGCAGCCGTACTTCTGTCTCCTCCGTCTTCTTCTATCGCCCCAAAGAGCTCGAAAAACTCGACATAAGCTTGGATCGATGACATGATGAGAGAGCGAATCTGAAGCGACATCAGCGTCGCGACGGTGTCAAACAGATGACGCACACGGAAATCCACCACCGCCTCGGAGGTATAGATTGAAAACGTCTCCGCGCGAATGGCGCTTTCAAACATAACCTTCGCCTTCATGTACCAGTTCTCCATCACGAAGGCCTTCATCTGAGTGGCGTAGGCGAGTTGCGCTTGCTCAAATCCAAGGATGTCCAAGGGCTCGATCGCCGCACTCAAACTATCCACGCTTGGGAGGCTCACGAGCATCGTCGAGGCCTGCAAGTCGTGCCACATGTACTGCAGAGCACGAACTTGGGGATTAGACAGTATTAGCAGCGCCATCAACTTGGTCTGCACCCGCTTGCGTCGCATCGCCTTGCTGGCGTTCAAGTCCGCCCGATCTCTCGACCGCGCGACCGCTACTTTTTTCTGGCCTCTGGGGGGCTTTCTGTGGCTTGAAGGCCTGCTTGTTAACTGGAGTCCACCACGTCGTATCACAAGCCGCTTCAGATCTTCCATACAGCCGTTAATACCGCTGCTGCTTCCCCACTTCCACTTGAACGGAAGAACGGCATGTTTCGGAACGCCCTGGGGGATTCCCAGGCGTTGGCAAGACGCTTCACGGAGCAACAGGTAGTCCAAAATGGCTTTCTTCGCGCTCGTGTAGTAGTTGGTGACGAATTCGTGTCGGGCTTCTTCCAGCACACTTTCAATGCGCCCATCCGAGGGACCCGCGACATATTCCAAGGCGGCAGCGACAACTCGCATCTGTAAATCGGAGGGCAATGGTGCCAGGTACCTGTCGTTAATGAGCTGGTCATCGGTCAAGTACTCGAAATATCGCTGCTCCGAAGACGAATGAGGATCCTTCGGCCCCAGTCGTTTGCTTGTCGTGAGAGAACGTATCGACGGTGAATCAGCAAATACCAATCCGCCGGTGGCTGTAGCGAGCCGCCCGTATGGCGAAGCAGACTTCTCTGTCATCAAGAACGCAGCCGTCGCCGTGAAGTTGGACCCGATCCGATTCGAGGGCAGCAAGAACGATAGATTTTGGTCCGGCTCCACACAAAGCGTGCGGCTGAGTCGATCGAACAACTGTGAGGCTACAGGCCATTCCTTGGTATCTCCCATCGCCAACAGAGTATCGCCTTGAGCACGAAGATTTTCGCTGCCTCTGGGCTTCGAGGGTACAGCAGTGATAGTACGTCGGGAAAGTGGGCTCGAAGGTTTGCGGTATTTTGCGTATAAATGCTTGGAGCGAGGGGAAGCGATCCAAACTGCACCAACCGTACCCAAATCCTCCCTTTCCCGCAAACTTCCAAGGCGGCGAGGAGCCAGGCTGCTTGATGGTGGACGTGGACTGGCCTTCACGCCAAAGGAAAAGTCTGGCGTGTCCTTGGAGCGGTCAATGACAGGGTTGAGCTCGATGAGGGACGAAAAATCGGCACCCGCAAGAAAAGATCTACGTGAGTAGACAAAACGTGTGCAGCGTCAGCACGCACTAACGCAATGGATGGCAAGTCAAACCAAGGGTCCAGTAGTTAGGCGTACTTGGCTTTTGGTAGTGCCGGAGTTGTTTGAAACGACGCCTGCGCAATCAAGTTCCTTTTCACTACGCTTTCCCCAGTGCGAGTCTCGTACTGGACTGTTGAAGGCATGCTCTGCAATAGCCATCACACAAAGCAGCACAAGGCATGTCCACCACGACCATATTCAATCTCAAGCACACCGTTCGTTGATCCAAGTACACAAATATTTACCGTGTGTCGCGCGAGAAGGTGGCACTCAATAGTACGGTCAGTGCAAGCGATCACGCCAACGCCAATATTGACCTCGACCTAAACAGATGAAGCAAACCAGGGTGAGCAGTGCAGAGCAAACCACGTAGGTCGATCACAACCCACGCACAACACGCAAGCACGTACTCTGCGATGTTGAGCCATTGCGTATCCCAGCTTGTTCAAGACGGCTGCAAGCCACTCCTGAGCCCTTGTTGCATCCACAGCGCTGCCACAGCAGGACGCCATTTCAAGGAAATTAAACGCGAAAACATCGCTGATGTTCCCATCGTCCGTGGACGACCTTGGTTTGCTCGAATCACCGCCCCTGCCATCGGTACTACTATCGCCAGGGCCATTTCCAGCTCGACTCGGTTGTGGAAGGCTTGAGCTCAGTGCAGACGGCAGTTTGCCGGCCACAACATGGATGCCGAACTTGTCCAGGAAGGTCTGGGCAGGCTCTGAGGACACCCCCAGGTCACGAGCAAGCGGTATTGTGAGAGTCCTGCATCACTACAATATCAAGAGCTCAGTATCAAATAACTAACACTTACCGAACACGGGGAGACGGATGCCCATGGGCTGGGGTCGGAGTGAAATCGAGCCGAAACCAGGGATTACAGCAGGAGCATCCATCGCCAGCTACATCAGAAGGGTCTCACGCAGTTAGTCGGCCTGCTCACAACAGCAGAATTCTGCGCCACGGTTCGCAATTTGCCAACAAGACGTACCTGGGTCTTGACCCAATCGCACAGGAACGTCCACACGAGCCAGCATTCGCCTGCAGTGATCGGCACCGCCATTATGAGCGACAAGGGTGTCTTGGGCGAGAAAGCAGCGGCCGTCGAGGTCGTTGGTGCTGGGTCCAACAGGGGCAGAGCCCCAGCCGCAGTGACAACTTCAATTGTCCTGGCCTCATCTGTCCATGGACTGCGGGAGCTGCTGGCCCCGGGAGGGCGTTGGCGCTGAGCGTAGTTCCGCGGAGTCGACGCCGCGAAGATGTCCGCCTCCTTCACGACCTCAGACTCGAGGAGATCCATACCAGCGTTGCGTCTCCTGCCCTTGCGATCTCTTCGAGTGGCTCACAGGGCGGATCCAAGGTGTGACCTTTCACGTATCATTTTTGAGGCGTCTGCCTCAGAACGAAAACAGCGGCCAGCTCAGTTGCCGGATTTATAGGAGAGCTCGACCTGCTTTCCATCGCAGTAGTATGCACTTTGTATGAATGCGGCCTGTTACCACGCCGTGTACTGGATGGCACGGGGGTCTGCTTACATTAGGTAGCCTTCGCTCTGCGCCAGTGCGTGCGCCGAACGCTTGGCGTCGCTGAAGAGATCGTTGATCTCTTCCACGTCGTCCACCTCCACCTCAGAGCGGCCCTGCGTCTCCGCCAGGATGCGCGACGGCGTCAGCAGCTGTGCGATGTACCGTAGCGACGTCTGCGAGCCAATCTCGCCAAGCTTGACCGTGGCGTCCTCCGCAAGCTTGATGTTCTCGGCCTCAGCGCGGATCTTGACGATCTGCACCATCTCCTCCATCGAGTAGGGCATCGTGCGGATGATCAGCATGCGGTCCAGCAGGTCCAGCGGCACGCCGTGCGGCGACGAGATATCCGTGCCGCGGATGTTACACACGCCGCGGTTCGTGGCGAACACCACGATCGGCGCCAGCGTCGACTCCAGCGCACGGTTCAGGTACGTGAAGCACTCAATGTCCAGCATGTGTACCTGTTGTGCCGCAATGAGCAACATTGTGTGAGTAAAGCCACCAGGAAAGACTCAATCGCCATTGCCACACAGCGCAGTCCAGCATACAGACTTACCTCATCCACGAAGAGCACGCCCGGCACGAGCTCCGCGACTCCTTGGTCGATGTAGCGGTTCACGACCTTGTTGATCTCCGTGCGCAGCTTCTCCGTGATCTCCGTCTTCTTGGGCTTCATCATCTGGCCCATCATGGACATGATGTCCTGGCCGCCCTGCGGGCGCGCGTTCGCGATATCTAGGTCGTGCAGCGTCACATCCTGCACCAGCTCCTTCTTCTTGTGCACGTCGCCCTTGGGCACGGGCACGTACTCCTCGGCCTCCAGGTCGAACTCGGTCGCGTAAGCGTCCGAGCGGCCCACACGCTTCACAGACCCGTTGTTGGCTTCAATGTAGATGACGTCTCCCACCGCCACCTTCTCTTTCTGCAGGGCCTCGTAGATGCTCGGGTCCAGCCGCAGCTGCTTGGAGCCCTTGGTGGTCTTGAGCCCCACAATGACGTGCGAGATGGTCTTGCCATAGCCGCCAAGAGGATTCTCCGTCTCCTCAGGCGTCATCTCCGTCACTTCGCCCTCGTAGACCTCCTTACTCTCCTTGATACGCAGACCGATGGCGCGCCGGAAGTTCTCCATCAAGATCTCCGTCTTCTTCACCTCGGACGAGTACACCTCGGAGCCCACCATGGGGCAGAAAGGCACCTTGGGGCCCAGCTCCTGCGAGATGCCCAGCGCCATCGCTGTCTTGCCCGTGCCAGGTGCGCCCGCCAGCAGCAGCGCGCGGCCCGCCATCTTCTTCGACTTGATCAGCTCCACCACAATGCCCGCCGCCTATCCCAAGAGTTCACACGCCGTCCACCACGCACCGCCAGGCAACACAAGCACACGCACCACACAATGTTAACACCCGACGATTCCTCTGCAAGTAGCGCTCGCCAGTAACCCGAATGAAAAGACCACTAATTCGAGACGGATGGATACGGCCTGGTGTTTCTCTAGCTGTGGCTTGCGCCGAGCGTACCTCGCGCGCCTTCTCCTGACCCACGAGCCCTGAGCCGATGGGCAGCGCCGAGCCGTCGTCCTCCAGGCCCAGGCCCTTCACGTGCGTGTGCGACGCAATGCGCTGCGACTTGGCCGTGGACTGCACCTCCTCGATCTGCAAGGTTGAGGTTGCAGCCGCCGAACCGCGTGGACGTCGCGCGCAGACAGTGCACACGCATACAGACGCAACAGTACAAGGAGCAGCCACGGGTCAGCGGCCTGCCACGAGCGTCGGAAGATTGCAGCCGAGCGGCGAGCCACGGCCACGCACCTTCATGCTGCTTGGTTGCTCTGGTTGCTCGCTCTGCTTTGGCTGCCTTTTCGCGTGTGCAGCAACGAGTGGGCGCGTCTCGATCCAAAACGGCACTGGAAAAGACGTAGTAGTTGGCGCTTGCAAAGTGTACCCCACGGTACCGAGGTTTCACCACAACAGCTGTAGAGCAAATTGAAACCTTACTGAAATGAACTTAAAGTGACTCCACGACACCGTGTAAGGCACTGTACTTGGCCTGAGTAAGATGCCAACACTGCTCTTGGGAAACGTTCACTTTTCGCAAGAGCAATTTGTACTGCATACGGAAACCAAGTTTAAAGCGAGTTGGCTTCTTTCTAGGCACCACAGCCAGTGTCTGCCGCCAGTGTCGAGAAGCTGCCTACCCCATTCGTTCGCTCGCTGCAAAGCTATAGGAGAGAGAAGCCCGATCGAAGCATGCCGCTGCGCCCGCTCTTCGGCGGGGCCCTCGCGTGCGAGATCCCCGACGGCTTCGCCGACGTCAGGTGCGTGTGCGCTGCGCCGTCGTTATCCTGCGCGGTGTACTCGAGGTCTGAGCTGTACTTGTCTTTTGCCGCTGCGTTAGCACGTTCCGCCAGGTGCCGGACAACCAGGAGGTGTTCGCGAACGCGGCGACGGACCAGTGCGTGATCGTGGAGCTGCTGCAGTACGAGAGCGCGGTGGGCGACGCGGCCAGCGCGCGCTACTTCTTCGACGAGATCGCGCAGTCGAACGGCTGCGGGCCGGACGAGGTCACGGTGCTGCTCTCGGAGCCCGTGGCCGGCAAGACGGCGCCCGCCATCGACGGCCCCCACACGGCCTCCATGCTCGTAGGCGACCAGCGCGTGGCCAAGTTCAAGGAGGGCGACGACGCCAAGAACGTGGTGCGCGTGTACCTGGGCAACATCCGGCTGCCCAGCGTGACCACGGATGTGGTGCTCTCCGTCTCGGCGCCCATGCACATCAACCCAGCCAGCAGCAGTCGCGACGCCTTCCAGCTCGAGAACAGCTCGGACGTGGCCGCCGCCATATTTAAGCAGGCGCTCCAGTCCTTCACCATCAAGAACTGGTCACTCTTCCAGTGAGCCGACGGCCCGGCGCGGCGCAACACGCAGGACACGCTGCAGCGCATCGTGCAGCAGACCGAGTTGGCCGCGCGCGAACGAGTAGGCAGGCAGACACAGCTAACGCATGCATGCAGTTTGCACAGGCGTGCGGTGCTCTTGGCTCTCTTCTCTGCGTCGGCAGTGTATGTGTGTTGGTGACCCGCCATGCGAGTCGGCGAAACAGTCGCATCCCGGCTTGCCAAGCCGTTGGCCGTCAGCAAACTTGACCTCCTTGAAGCCAGCGTCAGAGCTCTGGCGTAGTCGTTTGTGCAATCTGAAGACGACGAAGCGTCCGATCGAGAGTGCTCGAGCAGACAAAGGGAGGACCACGAGGCGACGAGGGCCTCTATGGAGCGCTGCGCTCATCACTGCATGAGCCTCGTGCCTCGGCCTTTGACGAATGCGTCGCGCTCGAGCTTTCGCTGGGGTGGAGATGGCCGCAGTCGACTGCAGAGAGCACCGCGCGCCAGATGCCAAGTGGCCTTGGTCGGCGGATTTCGCTGGTCTCTCGAACGGCAAATCCCGTGTCAAGCATCGCAGAGCGGCACGGCTCCCTCCAAGGCGGCGGGAAAGAGCGTTCAACTGCGAGTGCGGCGGTACATGCACTTCCGCCTCAAGTCCCGTGCTCTTTCGCGTCGTGGAGACGCTGGGTGACGGCCCAACTCGGCGCTTGGCGGCTGAGACGACACCTCGACTCAGGGCAAGGCCTGTGGGACCCCGTAGCCTTCTTGAACCGCCACGACGAAGTTCAGCTTGGCGGCGTGTCAGCGGGCTCAGAACGCTTCTCATCGATGCATGTGGCTCTACTGCCAGCGTCGAGCCCGACAGTCGGCAGGGCAACCGCAAGACCAGGCGACGGCGTCCCCATCCCTGGGCTCCATCTGCACCGCACTCTGTGAATTGCGAGCCCTGACGAGCTTCCAGCTGTGCGGCTGTGCGGAAGTGCCGGAGCACAGCCGTCGGATTTGTCCGATTGGCGCGGGGTCGTGCTAAAGCGCAAAGCGCCCCAGCATTGGCAGTCTAGCCCACCCGGCAGGCCAGCCCAGGCTTGAGCGGCCAGCGAGCCCACGTCGCCCTTCCTGTGCCCGCCGGCTGGCGTCCATTCCCAAAGCGACGAGAGGAGCCTCGGTCGAGCTTCTGCTCTCCATCTCCCCGGCCGAACTGTGTGTGGTATCCGATAGGTGGGAGCCCGGACCCAGTCCAGTCCACTTCCCGATTCGCGAGCTCGCTTTCGCGCCGCCATGAGGCCCACGGAGACGGAGACGCCGCCGCCCGACCACATGTCCATTGGCCTCGACGACGACGCCATGGCCCCGCCCCATGAGACGGCTATGCTGGGCGAGTCCAACATCACGCTGTCGCCGCTGGACATGCCGCACGAGTACCAGAAGCTGCGCTACGTGTACGACGACTACAAGGACGGCGGCGCGCTACGCGACGGCGGCGCACCGCAGCTCTTCTCGCGCCAGTACATTGGGCTCGTGGCGCAGTACGCGGCCGTGGGGTTCATCGACGGCCTGCTGCCCAACGTCGTCTACCCCTTCCTGCAGAACTACTTGAACCTGCCCGGCTCGCAGACCACCACGGCCTCCGTGCTGGTTCAACTGCCCTGGAGCTTCAAGGTCTTCTACGGCATCCTGTCCGACTGCTGCCCCATCGGCGGCTACCGGCGGCGGCCGTACATGATCCTGGGCTGGTCGCTGGCGCTGGCCATGCTCATCGTCATGGCGGCCACGCCCGAGGACGAGCCCTACTTCACGGACCCGGCGTACCGAAACATCAAGCCCGCCAACTACACGCAGGAGATCATCGACACGATCAACTACAGCGCCGCGGACCAGGGCAGCAACTACATCATCCCCATGATGGGCTGCGCCTTTGGGTACCTGCTCTCGGACGTGTGCGCAGACGGCGTGGTGGTGGAGCTGGCGCAGCGCGAGCCGCTCAACGTGCGCGGCAAGACGCAGACCGTCATCTACACCACGCGCACGGTCTTCAACATCCTGGCCTACGTGCTCATCGGCTTCTGCTTCAACGGCACGGAGTACGGCGGCGACTTTGACTTCTCGCTCTCCTTCCCCGTACTCATGCTCGTGGTGGCCGCCGTGCTGTCTCCCATCGTCCCCATTACATGGTTCCTCATCCACGAGGAGAAACGGCCGGCCTGCGCCGGCATGAGCTTCGGCCAGTACATGCGTGTGCTCTGGGATATTGTGCAGACGCGCGCCGTGTACCAATACGTGGGCTACCAGTTCTTCTCGGGCATCTTCCTGGCCTTCACGTACGTGTCCAAGAACCCGATCCAGACAAGCTGGGTGGATGTCACACCGCTCAACGAGAAAATCGCCGGCTTGCTGTCCACGGCCGTCTTCGCGCTCTCCATCTGGTTCGCCGGTAACTACGGCCGTGACTGGGACTGGCGCCGCACGCCCGTGGTCACCACGCTCGCGGTCGTGACGCTCGACGCTGTGTGCAAGCTCGTGACCATCTGGGACGTCTACCGCTCGCAGTGGTTCTGGCTGGGCATCCCCATCGCCGAGCAGATCCCGCAGGGCATGATCTTCATCGTCGGCTCCTTCATCATCGTAGAGCTCTCGACCGAGGGCCACGAGGGCGCCATGTACGGGCTGCTCACCACGGTCTACAACCTGGCCAGCCCCTTCGCTACGGCCATCACGCGCAACGTGGCGTCGCAGTTCGACCTCTCCACGGAGCGCATCCAAAACGACTCGGCCGCCGTGCGTCGCGACATCACCACCACGGTGCTCATCATGTATGCCATGAACCTCTTCTCTCTCGTCTTCCTGCTGCTGCTGCCGCGCCAGAAGGAGCAGACGCAGATGATGAAGCGCCTCGGCGGCTCCAGTTACTTCATGGGCGCCGTGACCGTGGGCTACTTGACCCTCGCCCTTCTTTGGTCCGTCACGACCAACCTCATGAGTATCTTCACGGCCACGGCGTGCTTGACCATCGCGGGTGGCGACGGCTGCGAATCTTGAGTGCAGGAGGGCACGGATAGCGAGCGTCGTAGCGGCTGGCCAGCAGCAGGAACGTTCAAGTCTTATGAATATTATCTATCGAACCACTTGCAGTGTGAAGCTGACTGCACCAGCTCCGACAGACGAGCTTTGGGCGTTTTTTGCCGCCAAAACAGGTACTGCCACTGGTCGGGGACAAGCTCTTGGGGCTGGCACCGCAGCGTCGCCGGCACTTGCTGTGCGTGGTGCAGTCGACTCACCCGTACGACGTTCAATTCAAGTTCGTTGGCTCTGTCTTGTTCAGCCCCTGACGCTACAATGTAGCCATGCCAACTTATTCGATTCATATCAGCAATCTGGGTGTGATGTTGCGCAGTGCAAAGTGGCAACTTAATCAAGGACACGGCGAGCACAATGGACGCAGCTGGACGTGAGAGAGCCCTGGCCTGATGTGTGTGTTTGCGTCTGACTCGGCGTAGACTTCTCATTCCTGCACGCACGCTCTGCTCGGTAGCGGACTTGCGGCTCTCCTTTCCATCTGGACTTGATGGTGGCAGCCACCGACGCGCGGGATCGAAGCCCGCTGTTGCGCTACGGCTCAGCGGAAGGTATGGCCTCGCAGCCGTCTCTTGGGTCGCATGGAGCTTTGGCGAGCGTAATGCTGACTGTGATCCTGCCCGGGTGGCTTCTTGCTGCCGGTGATTGACCTGCGTGTGCCCACAGAAGCGCAGGAGGCGCTGCCGATTCGCTCGCTGGTTTCCACGGCGACTACGGGGCCCTTTCGGCTGAGCGCGCGGACGCTCTTCTTTGCGCTCAATGGCACGGCCCTGCTGGTGCTGCTCTCGCTCTGTGTGTCCATGCACGGCGCCATCTCCCGCCTCGAGGCGCAGACGGGCAATGTGGCCGTGGGCGTCGCTAGTCAAACTGACTCCGTGGAGCCCAACACGCGTGGTGCCGGCACTGTGGACGCCGTGAACTTCGCGGGCAAGGACGGTCGGGTGCCCATGGCGCTGCTGCCGTCCAAGTTTGCCGTGGACTATGTGACTCCACGCCAGGACCAAGCGTACCGCGGCACGTGCTGGGACTTTGCCACCATCGGCTTCCTAGAGCAGTCGTACCGTGAGCACGGCGTGAGTGAGGGCTGGCTGGCCGCGGACGAGTACGTCGCATTCTCGGAGCAGGTATGTCGCGCTCTTGAACTTGAGTACTGCAAGCATAGGCAGCGTCTAACGAGTGACGTCTGTGCTTCTAGGCGTACGGCGTGGAGGTCCTCAAGCTTTGCACGGGAGACGTTGACTCCACTCAGCAAGTGGACTGCCGAGTGGCCGGCGACGAGGTGCATGTGATCTCCGAGTATCTGATCGGGAAAAAAAGTTAAACTTTTCGTGGGGGGGGGGG
>JAADYJ010000246.1:0-28940 GCA_023338205.1 Halophytophthora polymorphica
GACTTGTGTCCAATATGAACCGTTCATTAGCCCAGATGGTATGCGGCAAATGTCATTTTACTCAGCGGGTCTCGGATCTTGGGGAGGCGGAATGGCAGAACCTACCTTACGCAGATTGAATCCTCCTGAACTTTATGATTTTCGTCAATATCAAGTTCAGGAGGCTACAAAAATATACGAATTGTCTTGAATTCGTCCCATACAAAAACCAAGTATACCGTGTTGTCGTCGGGAATTCCAGAATTCCCGACGACATCACGGTGAACTTGGTTTTTGTAAGATGTGATTCAACAAGAAACGTTTGATGTGCGGTACCGGTTGTCTTGAATTTGTCCCATACAAAAACCAAGTACACTGTGATGTTGTCCGGAACTCCGGAATTCGAGCTCACAGGCCCGTGTACTTGGTTTTTGTATGGAACGAATTCAAGACAGCCGGTTTTGTGTCGACCAAAATGCATTTGTGTCGAGATCAGGGTGCGAACTTAGTGAGTTTTCACAATTCTGGCGCGGTCCACCCCGTGTCCCATCTCGAAATGTGGGACACCTCGCATTCCGCATATTGCTTCGGGTTCGGCATAATTCCGCGGGGCCTTCCTCCTCCGCTCGTCGCCTCAGAGGCGAGAAGCCAACACACGAACGAGATGAACGGACTTGCGCGCTACCTGCTCTCGGGCGGCCTTATCGTGGCTACGGCCCAGCTGATCACGGGCCCCGTGGCGGACTGGAACGCCCGGCGGGACGGACTGGAGGTGCGTGGGCTTTCTCTGCAGCTGTAGCTCTCTCCCCCTTGTGCTAGTGGCTGAGGAACAGCGCGTGAGGGGAGTGTCGACACTGACTTGTGTGGTGCTCGCCTTCGCTCTTGCAGACGCTCAAGATCGCGTCGCAGCCTCGCACGAAGGTCGACGAAGAATAGACGACGACAGGGATGCCGCGAGGGCGCATCTGCTCACGTGTTGGTCGCCACGAGGACGGCGATGACGCGGTGAAGACCAGACAGACCAGAAGAAGGAGGCGCCCACGACTGGGTCATCCAGTTCTGAAGGAGACACGCAAGGCGCCGTCCACGCGCTTGACAAAGCGATCAATACATGGGGAGCGCTTGTTTCTCCTTTCTTGCTGACCAGACTTCCTCGCCGTATTCATCAACAGCTTCTAGTGATGGGAGAACTGGCTTCGCATATCCAATGCTCTCGGAGTTTGCCGCTCGCAAAAGGCCTCGATCATCTTCATTTACGATACAGACACAACGCAGCGTGAACCCCTAGACGTGATTCATGGCGCTTAGAGCTGAGCAGGCTGCTCTACCCTTGAGGCTGGAGCTTCTCGTCTTCAAAGGCGAAGATTGCGTCGGCCAGCGCGTCGGCAGTAGGCTTGGGCGCCGTCACATCCGCCTCCCAGAACGCCAACCCACTCTCCTCCGCGTGCTTGTGCAGCGCCGCAGCTGTCGTTTTGCCTGGAACACACACAAATGCCGTGGCATCAGGCAACAGCCAGCACCGTGTCAGTCGCTTGTCGCTGCCTTCCGCCTCACATCGCAATCCATTCCGTACCGATAGCTGCTTTGCGAATGGATTCCCACGGTAGCGGCAGGCCCTTCATAACTTTGAGACCACTAGGACTGAAGAAGACGACCCAGCGAGGCGAGCTGCACGCAGATGGAAGCTCCACGCCCTGCACGGGGCAGGAGCGATAGACCACCAGCTCTTCCAGCGGCAAGTCGCGCGCGCGAAAGCTCTCCGGCAGTGCATCACGCCGCTTCTCGCCGCACAAAAAGACTACGGGCTTGTCCCTGCAGCTCACGGGCAATACGCCGTCCTGGTGCAAATAGGCGGCCAGTGCGTCCGCCGAGCCGCTCTCTTCGCCACGACAGACCACGCCGAGTGCCTGGAGCTCTCTGGAAGTGGCCGCGCCCACAGAGAACACCGCCGTGGCACGCAGCTGCTCCAGTGCTTGCTGCCTGGCAGCGCCTTCCAGCGACTCGACGGCTTTGGCCACCGCGATGGCGCTCCGCGGACTCGTCATGAGGATGCCGCTATAGCGCTCGAGGTGCGTCAACACGTCCAGGAGCTGTGTCATGCGCATGTACTCGAAGGTTAGCACGTCCGCGAAGAATGCCACGAGCTGCGGTCGCGAGGCGCCGTCCACCGGCGTCTGCTCCAGCGCCGCCTTGTACTTGTTGTCCGCGCCCTTCAGGAGCAGTACGGCGCTGCCCTGCGCTGCGTCGTTCGTCGCCATGGTCATCTCGGAGCTGCTCGCAGGAATATAACCCGACATGTGATCACGCGCATCAAAAGCTGCAGGGTGTTTCCCCATCACCCGTGATAACCGACATCACACTCGAACGGTTTACATAGGGTATTCGTTATGAAAGGTCTCGGAAACGGGCAATCGAAGCAAACCGCCACTCTGAGCTTGGCCTCAAAGCAGGACGGAGCGTCATGGCCGAGCAAGAGGAAGTGGTGGAGCCGCTGCACCTGGACTTTGAGGACCGCGAGGTGTACCTGGCCAAGATCCCGGTGCGTGTGCGCTTTGTCGGGTTGCGTGGCTCGTGGATGGTCGTGATTCTGGCCGTTTTAGGCGCGAAATTGACCGAGTTCCGCGCGTTTGCTGTCTGCGTGGGTGGATGTCGGCAACAGACGGCGCTGGGAGCGTCATGGAAGAACGTGCAGGGTACGACGGTGCTGTCGCTATGCGATAAGTCTCTTGCGTGTGCATGTGTGCGCTGTGGCGCTGATACTGAGGCTGCTGCGTGCGTCTCTGGCTCGCTGTGTGACTGCAGAGAGCGAACTGATGCTCGGATCCATTAAGCTGGAGAAGAAGAGCGTCTTGGGCCGCCGCAAGGTGTGAATACGCTCTACCCAGTGCGTGTGGGGCAAATTGCGTGTAGATCCACAGAGTAGAGGCGCTTGTTTGCTGACGCGAGCTCTTTACGGTGGCTTTGGCGATGACCAGGGCGTGCTGACGGTGAACCCGAGCACGCTGGACGAAGAGATCCCAACGGAGTACCGCGTGGAGGTGGGGGAGACACCGCTGAAGCTCAAGGTGTTCTCACTCGACGGATCCGGCCGCATGGCGATCGAAGGGACTGTGAAGAACAGCTGCACGGTCATGGCGCAGCGCAACGACCAGTACAGCAAGATGTGCAAGCAGCGACTCATTAAGTCCATGGTCAAGACGAGGTGTGTGACTGCCGCATTGTTATTGTGGTACAGTCGTCTCTCTCCGTTTCCTCGCTGTATGGTCTGACAGTTATTGTGGTGTCTTGTGGCTACAGAATCGTCCAGCCGCTGGAGGATTTGCCCCGTGTGAAGAAGGCCAAGATCCAGTTCACTATCGAGAAGCCTGACGCCGAGGCGGACGAGGTTCGTGACGGAGTCCGTGTGATCCCAGGTTTTGCCTGGTTTTACCAGTATCACGCACTAATGGTTCCCGCACGTGGGCTGTTGTGCAGGAGGGCGGTGACTCGAAGCTCGCCGACAAGATCGACAAGAAGGTCAAGATGAGCAAGGTACGCAGATCGCCCCTGGCTCACGTTTGCGGATACTGTGCGGCGAAAGTGGCACTGTGTTCATTCATCGAAATTGGTGTGTATGCTCTGCAGGATGAGCTGAAGAACATGGTCTTCCACTACTTCGAGGAACGCGAGTACTGGCCGCTGAAGGAGATCAACTACCACTGCCGCCAGCCAGAGGTGCGTGCAGATTTGGTGTCGCTATAATGCTTTCCCGCTTTCGGGTGTCGTAGCCATGCTGCATTGCACCATTGCTCATCTCGAGGTATAGCTGACTGACTGCTCCTTTCTCTGCGGCGTGTGTACCCTGCAAATGCTCCAGTCTTTCTTGAAGGAGGTGCTCAAGGAGATCTGCGTGTACCATCGCAAGGGCCCCAACAAGAGCTGCTACGAGCTCAAGCCGCAGTACAAGGACGGCGTGGCATCCAAGGCGTAGGCGCCCTGGCTGGCAGTGGCACCAGCGCTGGTGCTCTCGCCCAGGCGTCACCTCGACGCCGATATGGATCCGTTCGCGTCGGATGCGTTCGGTTTTCCTTCCAGCCGGCGTGGGGCGCACGGTTTTCCTTCGACTGTCTATTTCCTCTCGAGAGTGGCCCACTGGCATGTCAGCCCCAATCCAATCACGCTTTGAACCTTGAGCTCTTGACGGCGGCATCTGCCGCTTGCTTCGTCTCCGCGGGATCACGACGATGTGCGATGTGCACGCAGCCAAATCGCCGCCTTTGCAGACAACAAGCCGACAAAAAACGAGCACCGACTTGGCTTGAGCCTGGGCGGGCGGGCGACACTGGCGAAATCTCCCCATCGCCAAGCGTCACGCGATGATCCGACGTCGCATGGATACAGGCGGCCATGCACCTCTCGCCAGCACCAAGCAGCAGACAGCAAAGAGACCAGCCCAAAGCTCTGCGGTACATGTAAAAAGGAAGCAGTCTGTGGTCGCACAGGTACATGTACATGGGTACGTGCGGCTGTAGACACAGACAGTGACAAGAGCAAAGAACTTGAAGTAACGCGCATCTGCGCTCCACAGCAAGCCAAACAGGAAGGCGGTCTGCGGCCGCAAGCAGCAACATGCAGCGCAAGCGGGCTCCGAAGAAGGCGCCCATTTTCCCCGATTCATTCCGGTCATGGCTCGAAAAACCTCATCTTCCCTGGGGTCAATGGCATGGCGTATACTTGAGTAAGTATCTCGCATACATTTTGGTCAAGGTTTTTTCCTTTGGTAAGTGCCGCGGAGATTTTACGGCACGCGTAATTACCCGAGAGATCCGCCGGCTGGAAGCGCATGTCTGGAAATGCGCCTCGCGTGAAGAAGCGGAAGAAGCAGCCAGCAGCAGCAGCGAGGGAAACTTCGCTCGCCGCGCAGAGAATCCACGCCGCGCCACACCAGCAACGCACCGTGCGCGTAGAGAGCGCCGCAGTCCGCAGAGCTCTCCGTCCGACAGTCGTCCCGCGAGTCCCGCGTCCCGCGGAGCCGCGCGCGTCGAAAGACATGGAAGTGACGCCGCAGTCCAAGGGGAACGCGCACGCCGAGCAAGAGGCGCCTGCTTCACCCGCCAAGACGCCGGGGCCCGTGGCGCATCAGACACCCGACGGGAGTGACGCCCTGGCCGAGGAAGTGGATCCGATCCAGAGCAAGGACGCGGAGGACGAAGCGAAAGATTCCCGCCAAACCCAAGAGAAAAAGCACGGGCCGGTGGTGACAACGTCAACGGACACGACGACAGAAGGACAAGTGGTGGCTAGAACGGGTCCGATCGGTGTGGCGACGCCCTTTTCGCCCGCGTCAGTGGGTCCCGTGGCTCCGATCGCCAGTGCTACTGACAACAGAGGCGAGGAGCGCCAGGCGGACGAGACGCCAGCCGGCCATGCGGTGCCAACGGCCACATCGCCAGGAACTGAGACGGGGAACGACCAAGCGGACATGACGGCGAGCGCCAGGGGCACGGCAGAGACAGGGGTTGAAGCCATCTCGTCTGTCACTTGTGCCCCGACCCAGGATGGGGAGCACGAGAGAGAGAAGACTAAAGCAGAGGCGTCGCTGCCAGCGCAACAGCGCGTGCCCATCCCGTCGCAGGCGAACGCTGCTGGGGCTGATGCTGCGAGAGATGGCGGGGAGGGACAGCGGGGACCTGAAGCTGCTGCAGGGGACGACAGCAGTAACCCAGCGTCAGCAAACCCGCAGACGCAAAGCACGGTTGCAGCCCCCTCGGCACCGCGCCACCAGATGCAATTCCCGTACGCGTCGTCCAATTTTGTGGCGCCAGCGCCGACGCCTATCCGCCCGCTTCATGGCGACCCGCGTGCCAAGAATCAGCAGCCGCAGACCACGGGGGAGTACGCGAACAGCGCCAGCACGACGAGCAGCACAGAAGGAGCGGCCGTGACGTCCAATGCTCCGTCGAACGAGGCTCCCGCAGCGGACGAGGGAGTGCAGACTGGCAACTCGAGCTACGCAGTCTCACAGTCTCAGATGTTCCACCACCAAACGAACGCGCCGTCCTTCTACCAGACCCCACAAGATGGTCCGCCGGTGGGGCCGGCGATGACGGATCCAACCTTTGACAAGCAGTGGCAAAGCCAAGGCCAAGGTCAGGGACAAAACAGTTCGCCGGCGATGAGCATGAACAGCAACAGCAACAGCGACCCCAACTGGAACCAGCAGACGATGCAAGGTCAGTCATCGTCTGACCACGGAGCATCGCCAGTGGCACAGGTTCGTTGTCCAGCTCGCTGAAATTGCCTGAAGGTTTTTGTGATGGTGCACTTCCGATCTTCGCACTGACGTTGGTTAGCCTGTATGCTTGTGTTGTTGTGTTGTTTACAGCGCCAAGCCAGACCTGATGCTGGGTTGGCTCCGCCTCCTTTTGGAGCGAACTCGCTCGTGCCGCATCGTTTGGATGAACACTCGTACGCGCTGGATCGCGCGAAACTGTCTCGACTGGGCTCCTTTGCGAAGAACGTGACAACGCCAGCTCAAGCCAGCGCTCTTGCGGTGGATGTTATTCGTGCTGCCAACACTGCGGAAAGCACGCGCGCGCATGGCTGGAAGGATCCTTTCCAGGCTGACGAGTACGAGGTGTTGCTGCAGAAGGGCTCCATCGGCTTGTGCATGAATATGAGCGTGCGCATGGGCTCGGTGACGGTAACAAGCTTCCGACGGCCAGAGGGGGGATTGATGGGCCCAGCCGAGGCAAGCGGGATGATTCGTATCGGCGACGACCTGATCGCGGTCGATGGGTTTGCTGTTCAGAACCAGGAAGACTTCGCGCGTGTGGTATCTCGTCTGAAGTCACTGCGACCGGTGTTGCTGCGGTTCCGAAGAACAGATGGAGCTGGGCTTGTGAGCAATCTGGACCGAGACATCCACGGATATCGCAGGGGGCAGCGCACGTCGATGGCTGGCCTGGATAACCCGGAACTCTTTACCACTGGCATGTGGAACATGGGCGTCCGGTACATCTCGCCTAACCAGTGGGCAGCGGAGCTTCACGTGGAGGGCGGGGGCACTCGCCGCTTAGGGGTTTTCTCCACGGAGAAGGAAGCGGCGATGACCTACAACCAGTACATCCATCAAGCGTACGGCAATGGTGCTATCCAGTTCATGAACCCCGCGGGCAATGGTGCGAGTGCCCAGCAGCCAGGTCTCCCTGTGGCGAGCTCCAACATGCGCGACATGAAATCTCTCCAGCGTCCGCCGCCGCAGTCTCGGCTTCGGGCAGCGTTCACGACGGAGCAGAAGGAGCAACTGCGTGCACAGATTATGGTGTTCAAGTTCACGTCTACTGGGGGCACGATTCCGAACGAACTGCTAACGCGGGCGCTGAAGACGACGGCGCACAACCATATCCAGCAAGGCGTCGAGCGCAAGAGGAAGACTTTCGCGCCACACGTAGTTTCGAAGCCGGCCAAGAAGAAAGCCAAGAAGGGGCGGGGGAAGAAGAAGAAGGCGTATTCGGACGAAGATGATGACGAGAGTGACTCGGACGAAAACTTCGCGGCCCCCAAGGTCCTGAAGGAGGAGCGCCCAGCCCGCCGGTCGGGGCGCAATGTGGGCAAGGCGAAGAAGAGCTACGTCGAGGACGAAAACAACTCGGCGTTTGAATTCAGCGACGAAGAAGAGGCGCCCAAGAAGACGTCGGAAAAAAAGTCTCCGAAGGGCCTGCAGATCGACAAGATCATCAGTGTGCGCTTCCACAAGAAGGACAAAAAGGACGCGGATATCTCCATGGAGTTCTTGATCAAGTGGAAGGAAACGTCCTACCTACACGTGAACTGGCTGTCCGTGCAGGAAGTGGAGAGCTTCGGCCGCCAGGCGGTGCAGCGGATGCGTCGACACCTGCAGAAAAACAGCCGGGATGTGGAGCAAGCGCGCGAGAACGTCGTCATGGGTGAAGAGAAGGACCTTAGCACGTACTTCAGCGATTCGTTCGTGGAGGTGGACCGGATTCTGAATCAAAAGGAAGTCGAAGAGCCCGAAGAAGCGAACCCGTACGTTCTCCGCCTCAAGGAGAAGAAGCACAACAAGAGCGGAGGCGAGGACTACAAGCCGGTGATGAAGAAGGGCGTGAAGTATTTGGTGAAGTGGCGCGACATGAGCTACGTGGACTGCACGTGGGAATGGGAAGAGGAGCTGACTGACGACCGGAAGATTGCAGCTTTCCATCGCTACAATCACCCTCCGATCATCAACGGCGCGCACCCCGCGACGTACAGCGATATTCGACCCGATCCGAGTACTTGGGCAAAGTACCAGGAGTCGCCCAAGTACAGCAACCAGAACGTGCTGCGGTCGTACCAACTGGAAGGCCTGAATTGGATGTCGTTCTGCTGGTACAACCGTCGCAACTGTATTCTCGCGGATGAGATGGGGCTCGGCAAGACGGTTCAAGCGACTGCGATCCTGGAACACTTGCGGCAGCGCGAATTTATCCGGGGGCCGTTCTTGGTCATTGCACCGCTTGCTACCCTCGGCAATTGGAAGCGAGAGATCGAGACTTGGACGTCGATGAATTGTGTCGTCTACCATGACTCAGAGGGTGGTGCGGACATCCGTGCGTTTATTCGTGAGCAGGAGTTCCACTATGACAGCGAGGCCCACCGCAGGCGTGGGATCTACAAGTTCAACGTTTTGGTGACATCGTACCAGACGCTGATGATGGACGAGGAGTATCTGAACACCATTCATTGGCGGTACATCGTGATCGATGAGGCACACAAGCTGAAGAACCGCGAGGCGAAGCTCCTGCAGTCCCTGCACGAGTTCACGTGGGACTCGTGCCTCCTCATGACGGGCACGCCGCTACAGAACGGTGTGTTCGAGCTATGGTGTTTGCTGAACTTCATCGAGCCCGACAAGTTCCCGAGCCAGCAGGAGTTCTACGACGAATTCGGCGATCTGAGCACCGCTGAGCAGGTCGCACAACTGCACGAGCAGCTACGACCGTATATGCTTCGTCGAGTGAAGGAAGATGTGGAGAAAAGCATCCCGCCGAAGGAGGAGACCATCGTCGATGTCGAACTCACCACGATGCAGAAGAAGTACTACCGCGCCATTTTCGAACGCAACCGTTCATTCCTGAACATGGGCGCCACTGGCACGGTTGCCAATCTCGTGAACGTGGAAATGGAGCTGCGTAAGTGCTGCAACCACCCTTTCCTGATTCGCGGCGTGGAGGACAAAGAATGCGCGCGGTTCGATGAGCAGCAGCGAACCAAGGTCCTGATCCAGGCAAGTGGTAAAACGGTGCTGCTCGATAAGCTGCTGACCAAGTTTAAGCAGGAAGGGAAGAAGGTGCTCATCTTCTCCCAGTTCAAGATCATGCTGGACATTATCGAGGACATGTGCCAGCTTCGCGGGTACAGCATGGAGCGTCTGGATGGCTCGGTCAGGGGCAATTCGCGGCAGGCGGCGATTGATCGCTTCAACAACCCCAAGTCCGACCTGTTCGCGTTCCTGCTGAGCACGCGTGCTGGTGGCGTGGGTATCAACCTTATCGCCGCGTCTGTGGTGATTTTGTTTGACAGCGATTGGAACCCCCAGAATGACTTGCAGGCAGTCGCGCGCTGCCACCGCATCGGTCAGACTCAGTCCGTGAACATCTATCGTCTGGTGACCAAAAAGACGTACGAAGCGCAGATGTTCGAGATCGCCTCGAAAAAGCTGGGTATGCACCACGCGGTGTTCGAGACGGGCGGCGTGCGGAATGAGTTCGACGGCGAAGACGACAGCAGCGGCAACATGATGTCCCTGATGTCTTTGGATCGCGAGAAGGTGGAAATGATGATTCGGTACGGCGCCTACGCTATCATGGGCGAGGACGACGAGCACGACCCGGAAAATCGCGCCATCAACGAGCTGGACATCGACCAGCTGTTGTCGTCGAGTCGTACCATTCGGTATGATCCTGCGCATGCAGGTAACACAGACGGAGCCGAGGAAGGTAAAGAGGACAGCGAAGGCGGTTCCAAGGCCGCTCCACCCCATCATGCTGCGTTATCGTTCTCGAAGGCGACCTTCACGGCGGAGTCGTCGGATACGACGATTGACTTCAACGATGATCAGTTCTGGGAAAAGGTCCTCGGCCCAAAACCCGTTCAGGTGCTCATGACTAAGGTCCAGGAAGGATGGCTGAAAACGGCCTCACAAGACGACGTCAAGGGCTTCCTGTCACAACTGCGTGAATTGGCCCGCGCTGTTGTTCAGGAGCGACAGAGAGGTGGTTCTTTGGCGGATGCGGATCAGGTCCTGTCCATTTTGATCGAGCTCAAGGTCACGGGGCCTATTATCAAGGAGGTCATCAACGTGCGCGAAGTGGCGAAAGACTGGCTGGAGGTGATCGAGCGTCCCAAGCGGCGGCGCAACCAAGATGTGGAAAGCGAGCTGATGTACCATGAGTTCCTCGACGGCGCCAAGGAAAACACGCCTACCAATGCCCGAAAAGCGGGCGGTGCTCGCCGCAAAAAGGGCACAAGCTCCTCCAGCAGAGGCGGCCAGCGGAAACTGTACAAGAGCGACGATGATGACTTCGACCACGAAGATGACGAGGAAGCCGGGGCCCCCAAGCGTAAGAAGACCGCACGCCAGTCATCTGGTGGGAGAAGCTCGCGAGGCTCGTCTCCTAGCAGCCGCGGCGGGGGGCCGAGTGGCATTCGCATTTCACTGAAGCGACCGAATAAGGATGCGGAGTTCAGCGTGCACAAGGTGGAGAGCACGGTCCGTGGAGTGCAGAAAAAACTTTCGGGCAAGGCGGCGGATTCTCCGCAGTCTACGCCCAAGGGGGGCAAGAAGGCGAAACGTCGTGGGAAGACTGACGAGGAAGAAGACGAATTCAGCGCTTCCGAGAACGATGCGAACGATGAGGGAGATGAGGACGAAGAATACAACGACGAAGAGGACGAGAACGACGGGCAGAAGCCCGCTCGAAGCCGTGCGCGGAATGGAAAGACCAATCGATCGCGGAAAGCAACCGCAGACGACTCGCTGGACCCACAAGAAGACGAGGAGATGTGGTGTCGCGTGTGCTTCAGCGACCAGGGGTTCCTGGACGACCCCATCGTGCAGTGCGAGAAGTGCTCCGTTGCCGTGCACAAGGTTAGAGAACCAGGCGACCATTTGCCATTCGAGGCTTTGTGTGGGAAAGTTGGAAGCCTTGCTAACTGTGTCTGCTTGTGCGTACTTGCAGTATTGCTATGGCATCGCTGAAGTACCGGAAGGTGACACGCCATGGTATTGCGACTATTGTTCTGAGTCGTCTGGATCTCCAGCTGATGTGGTGCGTGCCAAAGAGGCAATCCTGCTTGGTGCGATTCCTATATATGGGTGTCCAACTAACGAATGGTGATGTGCCTATCGCCTGCGATGCTTTGAATACCAGACCTGTGAGTTGTGCCCACTGAAGCGCCAGAAGAGCGCATTCAAGAAAACTTGCGAGGGCAAATGGGCGCACGTGGTGTGCGCACTCTGGGCCCCTGGCGTCCAGTTTTCCGATGTCGAGCGTATGAGCGGCGTGAAGAACGTGGCCGCAGCGGTTGAAGAGATGAAGGGCTCTGTGTGCGCGCTATGCGAAGCAAAGGGTGGCTGCATCAAGTGCTTCCGCTCGGGCTGCCAGAAGTTCTTTCACCCCCTGTGTGGCCGCGAGAGCAAGGTTCGCTACGACATGTTTATGAGGGAGACTGGGGCTCTGCGCGCGTTCTGCCCCAGACACCGGTCGCATCGAAAGCGGTCGTAACCCCCTCCCCCAAGTGTGAAACGAGGCGAATCAGCGCTAGGACGAGTCAGCAAGGGAGCAACCCAGCTTCGGAGAGGTTTGCTGGCTGTCCGCCATCTTCCCGCCTCAGTCTTTGGATGGCTACGTGGTGATAGATTGAATTGACATTGTTTGTTTTGCTTCAGTTCACCCCGCCCATCGTACAGCAACCATCCTGTTGCTTTCGTGCCCGCACCTTTATCAACAAGCGTATTTGCTTTTAGCTGACTTTGCTACCTATCCTACTAAACGAGCAAGGTTGCCCGTCATCGGACAGAAGAGAGTCCAGTACAGTGTGCTCACAGCAGGTCGAACTCTCGGATGGCCCGCTCAAGCTGGGAGTCAAACTGGGAGATCCAGGACTGGTCCAGGAAGCGGTTGGCTTTCTTGGTCCACTCCAAGTCGTCGAGTGTCTTTACCAGCTGGTGAAGATGAATTACACCTCGACCGTTGGGGCTGTGTGCTGTCGGCGACGAGGCTAGTCGTGGAGAAGATGCACGTGGCGTCGCTGAAGTGGAGCCAGGAGTCGACAACGACGAGGACGAGCCTGCGTTTGCGGCGGAAGCAGCGACGGCTCGATCCACCAACCCGCTGATAAGAGCGTCGTCGACCCCGGGCAGCGCCAACCGCGCGATGATTGAGCGTAATTGCCCAGCCGTCACGCCAGCACTGTCCTCGTCCTGTGCGGCCTTGAACTCGTCGAGTATGCGCTGCTTGGCCTTCACGACGGCGTTGTATTTGCTCGAAGACTTGTTCTCCGTGGTGTGTTTTCGGGACTGGTTGAGTTCCTTCTTGACCTGCTCGCGCTGGGCCTCATTGCGGCGAGCCACGCGAACCAACTCCTCGAATTCGTCGATGTCGATGGACCCGTTGCCGTCCTTGTCAATGTGGTTGAGGAATTCGCGCGTCTGGTCCGGAGTGAGTTGGATCTCCATCTGTGAGAGCGTGTCGATCATTTCCTCGGGTGAGATGCTGCCATTCCCATCGGCGTCGCAGAAGCGGAACAGGTCGATCACTCGCAATCGCTTGCGCTTCATGTAGCTGTCGATGCGCAGCACGACGTCGCGGATGAGAGCGAGTTTCTCCTGCGTGCGTTGATCCGTCGTCTGGTACGCACCCGCGAACGCAGTGTCCACGATGGCGTCCGTAGCAGAAGCAGTAGAGGCCACAGCAGCGGGAGGTACGCGTGGGATAGATCGCGTGCTGCTGGAGCGTTGAAGTACAAGTGGACGAGTTGTGGTACTACTCGTAGGCTGCATTGTCGGGTTCTGCGCAACTTTTCCCGTGCTCTTGACTTCTCCGGTTGTTGATGTCGAGTTTGGTACCAACGCCTTTTTGGAGACCACGGGTCCGAGAGGCTTGGCACCAGGGATGCCCAGCTTGGGGAAGGTCGGAACGTGAGCAGCCGGGTTGGTGCGATCATGGACTAGTTTTCCCACTGCGGATCCGACGGGTGAAGGGTGTACAGCTGGGAGCTGCTTTTTGTGCTGAGAAGTGGAGGTTGCCGCTGGTGTGGAGGCCTCAGAGCCCACCTCAGTTGACGACACCTCTAGCGACGGTGACGGTTGTTGTCGTCCCTCCTCAAGCATTTTTTTGAGCGAGCTCTGCCAATCGCTGCCTTTGGACCCTCGCCGTTCCTTGAACGAGCCTTGGTGAGGCACGATCGGCCTTGACGCGGCGCTGGATTCAGCTGCACAGCTTTCAATGGATGATGACAGCGCTGTCGAACTTTTGCGACCCAGAATGGCCTCACTTGGAGCAAGTGCAAACGTGCTCAAGTTGTTTTTTGACGGTCGCTGCGACTGCGAGCGTGTAAGTACGGATTGGGTCGAGACGTTCTCGGCTGCTGAATCGCGTGAAGATAGTCGCTTGATGAGTCGTGGTATATGCGAGCTACTAGGATCGGACAGATCGGGCAGGTCTGTGAGAGAGAGTTCTACGCCATCACGGATGAGGCTGGACGCGCGGGACAGGAGCTTGTTGGCGGCGCTGTTGACACCACTTTCACGCACGGTGCTTAATCGCTGGGATTCTTCCAGGATGATCCGCATCTCGATCTCGTCTGAAGGCCACAACAGACAGACAGGTAGACATGTGAACAGGGAGGGCAATACAAACCTCAATAGCGACACACCCAGCGATAAACAAGTGCATACCTACTTTATCCTCGGCTTCCGGGTCCTGGTCATAGCCGAGGATGTACGTGTGCATCTCCACGGAGCGAATGACGCCGTTGTAGATGCGGCCATCAGTGAGTTCCTTGAGGAAAGGGGTGCCCACAGCCAGGGGCAGGTCCTCTCTGGACGCGTTCATGCTGGAGAAACCTGGCGCAATCTCCATCTCACGTCGCTTTGCCACACGTCGCTTGAGAAAGGTGCGAATGACGGCCTGGATAAGGACGAGCCCTTTGCGGAAGGTGACGCCTGAGGCGTAAAGCGCTGCATCACCTTTCTGCTGGACCTCCAGGGAGGCCGCGAGCTTGGCACCACGACCCGGCAGCCGACAGACCTCGCAGAGCTGCAGCAGGAACTCGAGGGTGTCCGGCACATTGACTCCTGCCAGCACGCGCACAGGACTCACGAGGAGGAGCGACGAAACGTGGGCATGCCCCACACGCGAATTCTGCACGAAGGTCACGAAGGCCAGCGCGCGCGTCAAAAAGGCGGCCTACAATGGCCCCGTGAACAAAGTGAGCGGTAAGAGCGTGAGGATATTGCAGAGTCCAATGGACAGTGAAACAAGGTGGCAGGCGCCATATGTCGTGGCAAGCATGGATACCTTGGCCTGCTTGGTGTTTAATGCTGCGAACTGGAGCTGCTCATCGGTGAAGAGGTCGTATTCTTCCAGTGTCTCAACGAGGAGTTTGTGCAGGAAAGTGAAGGGCGGACGCGTGAGCACCTTGCGGCTCACGGCTGTGGTCTGCACGATGCCAAGGAGTGCTTGGTACGTCTGCTCGACCAGCGACGGGTCTACTACACCACTGGTGTTCATGCTCTGCTGTTCTGCGCACGCGCGTGTCTGTAGTTGTGACACCAGGCTTGACTAGATACCAAGGGGATGTGGAAAACGCAGCATTGCTTTGCTGCAATGCGCCGCGTGCTTTTGCTGAGAGATGCCAGCCCAAAACCAATGCAGACCGCTATTTATATAAACCTTCTTCGTAGCAACAGCAGCCGACACTGGTGATGGCGTTCCAGCCGCAGCAAGTTCTTGTGGGTGAACCTTTCTGTGAAAACCCACAGAGGGGTCGCAACCTGGGCAACGAGAACGTCTGGTTCGTACCAGCACTCACCTTTACATAAACATCACTCACCTCTACATGACCATCACTCACAAGCAACAATGTAGCCATTTTCAGCTGGGTTGAAGGTCGCAACATTCCTCTAAAGCGTTCAGTTTCCTCCTGACGACGGGACACACTTCTTGCCATTTGGGAGGCAAATGATAGAAGACAATGATAAATTTGCCCCTGTAACGCAAGCAGCATGTCGTGTGAGTGATGACATACTGCAGGGTATGCAGTTGAAAAGGTGGCGAATGGCCGGAAAATAAGTGGGTCCAGCTTGCTCCAGAGCGTGGCTTTCGCTGCTGCCTCCTTGAACATAGCAGCTAGGAACGCCTTCGTCCTTGGCTTGATGAGATCGGAAGTAGCAGGAAGCACTGGGTACTCCCAGCCAAGAAGCAAGGCATGCTGTGCTCTCAACAAGCTCATTCTCCGATTCGCGTCGAGTCACACACCCCAAACCTCACAGCAGCACGTGCAACTACCCCTGCAAACCACCACCGCCATGATCAACCTGGTCTTCTTGCTCGACATCACTGGCTCCATGGAAAGCGAGTTGGAAGGTGTGAAGGAGACCGTCCACCAGCTCGTGGCCTCTGTGTTCGAGGAAGAGTATACCGTCATGATCACTATCATCACCTTCACCGAGAACGCGGAAGGTTGCTACGTGACCAGCCACAGCTTCACGGACGGCGAGGAAGCTGCCACGTTCGTCAAGTCCATCAAGCTCTGCGTCCCGCCCGGAACCGACGTGAACGCCAACGGCGGTGATGGCGACGAGAACCAGAAGGCCGCATTCGCACAGTTGTTGACTCTAGATAACAGCATGCCCACCATTGCTTTCCTCATTACGGACGCTGGACCTCACCTCGTCGCTGACTGCCGGACACCCGAAGCGCGCCACGAGGTTGCGTACCTCAAGAACACGCACGGAATTCCCGACCCCGACATGTTTAACGTGCTGGCGCTCGTGCAATCGCATTTCGACGGCAACCTCGTGCTCAACGTGGTCAAGTACGTCAAGAATAGCGACCACCGCATGTACGGATGCATTGCAGCGCAATTCGACGGCGTGCTCATCGAACCGAAGGTTCGATCATCCACCCTACTGGCTGCTGGACTACTGGCTATCTTGTCCAAGATGTTTGAGCGCTGCGCCGGTGGAGTCGCGACGGATATCGAGGATGAAGAGGCCGGCGGTGACATGGACGCTGCTCTGAATGCCTTCATCTTTTACGACCTCAGCAAGTTCAGCACAGCCAGCTGCGAGGCCGACGTCCAGAAGGAAACTCTTCCCGTGGCCGGGAACACAGGCGACATCCTGTTCGCCTTCTTGGAGCGTGCCACCGTGGTGGTGGGTGACCGGTTTGCCAAGCGCGCCATCACTGCGTCAGGGTTGCGTGAGCAAGTGGAGCTGCTGCTTGTGATCGCCAAGTGTCTTGCTGGGAAGTTGGGCTACAACGACGCACTGGATCGAGCAACAGCGCTCGTGGACAAGATCCACGAGCTGATGCCCGAGGAAGACCGCAGTCAGCTCATGATCTCGGCCGCAACGCTGCCAGCGCTACTCCAGCAGAAGATTGAGACCATCGCCAACGTTGAGTTGGATGCAGCGGTTAGCGCCCTGACGCTCCTGACGACACAAGAAGCGGCGGAGGATGCCCTGGAGGGCGAGAATGACGATGCGTTCGACCCAGCCACGACGCTGCAGACGGCGGCAAGTCTATTCTTCGCGCACCTGGCGGTGCTGCGGTTGCCCATCAAGAACGGCAAACCTGACTTCATGGACGCTTGGTCAGCCGTCGTCTCTGAACTGTCCAATGATGTCCTGACTGCAAGCGACTTCCTCATGCTCATCGGCGACGAAGAGGCCACGGCAGGGCTTCGGATCCGTGCTCGTGAGTACAACTACGCGCAGCTGGTGGCCGATCCGCATGACGCTCTGGGCAGCGCTCTTCTTCGAGTAGCGTCTGGCACACAGGTGCTCGATATCCTCACGGCTCTGCTGGCAGGAGCACCCGCGGGTCGCTTCTGCCCTAGCATGTTCCGCGGCACGACTGCCGCGTCGCTCATGACGCTGCTTGACCAGCGCGACGGACCCATGAGCAGCTTCCAGTGGGAGCTCGCAGCCAAGCTAGTGCACTCTATCCGGCTGATCATGGGCAGGAAGTCACTGGCCGAACTGGAGGTGGACCCCGAGGCGGCCATGGGCAAGCTCCTTTTCCGACTGCTGCGTTGCCCAGAGACGGGGAAGCAGGATGGATCTTACGACGCCGACGCGCTTCGCCTCGTCTTGCAGGAGCAGTTAGCTACACGCGTCCACAAGTCCGTCAAGTACAACGCGGAGACGTTCCTGACAACGGTGGAGACCATGGTCGGGTACACGCACTCGGACCAAGTGGAGGATGTCTTTGAAGCGCACACTCTTGATGGAAGTAACTGGACCTTCGACGTCAAGGCGGCCCAAGAGTTCACCGAGACAACGCCTTTCTTTCACGAATTCGAGCGCAGCGCCAACAACCTAATCCGGGCTGTCGTCCTCCCCATCAAGTCGTTTGCAAGCCCGGAAGTTGAGGCGCCCACGCTGCGCGAGGTCTGGCCAACGTGCACGGACGAACTTCCCAAGTTTCTGCTCTTGCAGAAGCGCTCCGCGAGGTTCATGATCAACCGTGAAGGTCAGGGGGACGCGACCGCCAAGGTAAACTGGCAGCCCAATGGCGTGACGGACGAAGCGCTGGATTCTTCCACGTACACTGCACTGGCGATGCAGGTGCTACGCAAGAAGCACGCAGGCTTCCTGAAGGAACTTCAGGCTCGCCGTCAGGACGCAGAGGCAGAGAAGGAGTGGCAGTTGGCGCTCAAGACCGCGCGGGCCCCGTCGCTTGACGTCTTTGTGTCGCAGGTCTCGCTCATTGGTTCCGACACCAGTCTTCAGCACAAGCTGCTCTGCAAGGCGCTCAAGCAGCTGGGAAGCACCGAAGCGAAGGAGCTGGGCGTCGAGGACTACGAGGCCAAGGTGCAGGTGCTCGTCACCGGCCGACTTGTGGCTGCCGATGGTACGAGCACCATCGTGTTCAACCGCGGGAACCTGAACGCGCACCCGGACAAACTATTCCGCATGGCCGCTGCCTTTAAGGCGCGGCTGCGAACGCTTCGCCGCGAGCACGGCTGGTCGCTGAGCCACACATACCGTGACGGGGTGCCCAACAAGAAGGGCTACTCCAACGAGAAGCCGTCTGAGTGGGCACTGAAGCGCTCATGCGCCACGCTGACGTTTTGGGAGCTGGAGGATTAGGAAAGCAGGCATGTTCAACAGATAGATACACAGGGCGCGCTATAGTTTTAGCCTTCATGTGACGGAACAAGCAAGCCCAACGCGAAAAAAAAACACCGTTGATACCTTCTGTGTTGCACCACACGTCCTTGTCGAAGTGGGTCCCACTACGGGATGAAGGGAGGTCTACTGCCGTCTCCACGATGAGGGACGTCGTGCAGACGGCGCAAACTGGCCTGCGTTGGGGCGAGAAAGCTGTTCTTTGGACGGTTGGCGGAGCTTCGTGTGGATCTCGGCACAGTCGACAGAGACACATCGACTGCTGTGCCGCGGGATCGCGCCCATTTCGCGGCCTGCTGCATCGCCTCACGCTGCTGGGACTCGTCTCCGCTGGGCCTCCGGGCGGCTTTAGTTGCGATGCGGTTTGGACGTCGTGTGGTGAACCGTGATGAAGACGTCGGCTGTGCGGTTTGGAGCAGGCTATCGAAGTCAGTTCGGTACGGGTTGCCCATTGGAGTCAAGTCTGGGTTGGCGACAGGACACTTGGGACTCGAGCGCGCTGATCGGGATGGTGCTGCAGCTGTCGATTCACTGGCTGGTTGCTCCTGTCTCCCAATCTCTGCCCCTTCGCCTTCATCTCCATGGTGCCCTGACGAAACGAGTGAGTCGAAGATGTCGTACTCTGCATGCGCTCGATTTGGAATGGTCCTCGTTTGGGGATTTGGCGCCTTGTGCGTGGGGTTTATCGGTGGCGCTTGACGTTTTGTTCGTTGTCCAGACCCAATTCTTGCAACCGTGGGCTGTGTTTTCGTTGCAGTTGATCGGGTTGTCTGGGGTACATCCCTACGCGTTCGAGGAGTGCCTGCATCTCTTCGAGCTGTAGGAATACGCGGAGTTTGCCGCTGCTGCTGTTGCTGCTGCTGCTTCTGCTGCTGCTTCTGCATCTGCATCTGCTGCAGGAGTTTCTTCTGGCGCACGCGGATCTTCTCCGACAAGTCCAGAGATTCCTGCAGCGAGTCGGAGTGGGTCTTGAGCTTCTCGTAGGCCTTCTTGGCGCGCAGTGCATCCCTTGCTTTCTTCTCAGCAGTTGCCACAGCACGCTTCATTCGCTCTAATTCGAACTTGAGCTGATCGCGCTCCGTAGTCACGGTGTGCAGCTCACGCAACGCTCGCACTGTCTCGGGTTGACTGCCCACGAGTCTTTTGGATACCATTGAGTTATTGCTCACGTCTGGCCGCACCGTATGTGGGCATATAAAGCATACATTCGCTCCGTTAGTGACGAGGAGCAAGCATGCATGGGGTTCTGGAGACCACGCAACTTACTCAGCTTCCGTCGCGTCTTCTCAGACGATTGTGGGATCTACAATCCAATACATCCAACAAAAGAGACACCACAAAAGTTAGTGCAGCTGATGTCTCACAACAGTAAGGCTTCCTTCAGTACAGCTTGGCTTGTGAACGCACCTTCTTGCTCGCTGCTGCTGCACTTGCTGGTCGCCGCGACTCGCCACACGCGCCTCGCGTTGCCGCTTTCGGTGACGGCGTGTCAGTCGCAAGAATCGATTTGTCGAAGGAAACGTGGCCACACCCGATAGAAGCTATGCTGTGGTTCGTCGTGGAGTTCGAGCGGAGGCGGAGGGTGAGGCTGGCCACGTCCTTCTGTAGCTCTTCTAGCCGCGTCTCCAGTCTGTTGCGGCGCCGAAAATGAGACTGCGCGAAGTCGTGCGCAACCTCAGCTTTCGCACCATTTTCGACCGATGTAGGACCACTCATTTCTGTGCCCAAGGCCGGAATGGGGCTCGGACCACCGCTGAAATGCCAATCGTCCCTCAATTCGTCCTCGTCGTGGAACTCGTGCACCGCCGGTGAGAAGGAGTCGCGACTGCCACTGCCCTGGCGCGTGCGTGACGGCTGCTCGGGCGTCTCGTACGCCGCCATGTTGAGCCAAGTATCGCGCTGGCGCGGAGGGGATGACTCCAGACCATGCGCTTGGGCACTTCGCATCATCTCCATGTCGCTTCCCGCGTTTTGGCAGAAGTATGGCGGGTAGATCCGGTTGCCTTGGCACAACATTCGGGGAACCTCGCATTTTCCTCGATTTCATCGCGCGACATAATGGGAGGACCCACCGCCTGGGGTAACGTTAGAGCAACAATAGATACCTTGATGCAACTCGAGGTCGAAAGGACGCCAAAAGCGGCACAGGCGTAGTTTAGCGCCTACGAGCTTAGAAGCAAGGGAGCGGGAAGATGCCGCTGGACGGGGGTGACTCCGGAGGCGACGAACCTGACAGTGTGAGTGTACAACAACAGCAAGAAGCGCTTGACGTGGAGGAGATTGCGGGGCCGGGCGTGCTGCGGCTCCACGAGCCGCATGCAATGTTGGAGTGTGAAAAGAACGATCTTTGTTTGGCAACACCAGCGAAGGAGCTGTTGGAGGCTGCGACTGGGTGGCCTGGCAACCAGAGCGAGCTAGAGGACTTCAGTTGTACGCCGCTGACGCGGGACGATGGGTTGTTGAACAGTGGTGTGCGGTGCGAGAACGGGGTGCCTGCTGAGGAGGTCGAAGAACGAGAAACGCAGAGGCAGCAGCAGGACCTACGATATCGTCCCAAGGGGCATCTGGACCCTCTGGGGTCCAAGCGCGCAGCAATGTCAGTGGAGATTTTGCAAAATACGCTGCAGGAGGCTGTGCTGGAGAAAGATGGCCTCGCACTATGCTATGACAAGCTGCAGGGTTATTACCAGAACTTGGGCCGAGAACTCAAGCGGGAAGCGCAGAGCAGCGAGAGCAAACCTGCAGGTTTTGATCCACAGCGTTTGCGAACTACCCAGCCACATGTCGAAACGAGGTGCATGATTTCCAACGGGATTGGCACGGAACGGGCTTGGACTCATCGATCCACGGAATCGAGTGTACGTCACAACCAACTGAAGGATCTGGATGTCGTTCTAGACGGTGACTACCGGACAGACATCGGGCCAGAGCATGTGCAAGGCAGCAACTCCGCAGCGCTGACAATGAAGCAGAAACGGAAGCTGATGTCACGCATGCTCGCTCGATGGATGGATTTTGCTCTTGAACGGGCGGAGTGCCGCCGGAAATTTCTCCAGTTTGGCGGAGACAGACCAAAAAAAATGGCCCAGTACGCGGCATCGCGCTTGAAACGTGCTGCCCATCAATCAGGAGTACCAGAAATGTTGCCAACGCCGCCCAAAAGCCAAAACGCGGACTACAAACCTATGATGAAGAGTGCTCGTGAGGTGGAGTTGGAGCGACAAGAAGAGGCGAACAGCTCTTCCGCTAAACAGCTGAATCGTGAACGGATGAAACACGTGATGCAGCACTTGAAGGAAAAGACCCGGTCCCGGCAAAAGATAGCAGAGCACACTGACCTGGTCCATACTACGCTGGAGACTGTCAAGATGCAGCGCGCTATTCGACATTGGCATTGTATAGCGCAGTCAGTCGACGAGTGTCAATTTCGAGTATCGAGTGTTAGGCCTTTTCCCGTTCGCTTTGGCCCGATTCACTGCGTTGAGGTGTGGAAAAATATGGTGAGAACGGCGAAAAAGAAGGAAATGTTGAGATACGAACAGGACACCATTGCACGATGGCGCTACGCCGTGTCGAGGCAAAAGAAGTGTGCCAAGGCTGTGGTCGTGATGCGTGACCGCATTCGGTGGCGCATTTTGGCAAGAACTCTGAAACCCTGGCGCACATATGTCAAATGCCGTCTACGGCACTGTCAGCGCCTACTCGGATGGCTGAATCGTTTCCGCACCTCTGTGCTGCAACGTGCGTGGGTTCAATGGCAACGCCAGATAGTCTTGATAGAGCATCAACGCCAACTGAAGCAACTACACGAAGACTGTGATGCACGCATGGAACGACTGGAGATGGAGTTCAAGCAGTATCGGGAGTCCCAAGTTGCACTTTTAATCCAAGCGGAGAGAGCAAAAACAGCTCAAGCATACAGATTGCAGAAAACAACAGAGTTATTGCGAGAAGCACAAAGCCGCGAGCACCACTACGCCAACGCCGTGGATGCACTCTGTTCATCTAGAGGGCGGGCTATGACGCTCATGAAATGCTTCAGAGCCTGGCACAACAACAGCCGGCGATCAAAACGAGATCGATTTACGTTGGAGCAATTGCGCAGCGCAGCGGACAAACGTCGAAAGAAGAACATTTTCTCGACATGGGTGGGATTGACAGCACAGCGAAGGCATCTACTAGCCGTTGCCAAGTTGGTTGCGTCATTTTTTGCCGCCAATTGGAGGGCTGAGTGCTTTACATCATGGAAAATGGCAAAACAGCAAATCAAAACAGCGCGCATGTGCTCGGTCTTGCTTGATCGAGACCCAAATATGCGGATATGCGGAAGCTCTGTTCCACAGTGGATGATATCGGCAAGACGGGTATACTTCCTTCGACAAACCATTGGCCAGCTATGGCTGGAGTCAGTGCGCAAATCTATGCAAGAGTACATTTCGCAGTGGATGGATCCGGTGCAAGTGGATGACGCGAAGGGGCAGTGCATTATTCGTCAGGCCATGCTAGCTGCTATCCAGGCTAAACTATGGTGTAAGTGGCCACTGTTCTTGCAGCAACTTTTCTTCATTGAGTGGAGAGAAGTCGTTGCTTCGCGGGTGAGAAGACGTTTTGCGGAGCAGAAACTGCGTCATCTCTTGGAATCTCGCGTGCTTGCATGTTATTTCCATGCCTGGGCAGAGTTTGCTGAGCGACAGGTACAGGTGGAGACCCGCAATCGAGGTTTCGCACGGTGGGCACAGAACTTTCAGCGACGCCGACTCGAGCGTGGCCTCTCGCTGTGGAAAACGATAGTGATTCATACCCAGAAATCGGTTGTTCGAGAGCTCAAAGAACAGCAATTCCGTCAGGAAGATGTAGTTTCCCTCCAGAGAGTGGAAATAACCGCTCTGGAGGCGACATTGACCCAAACTGGGCAAAAGCTGGTAGTCGCTACCGTGCAGCACAAAGAGGTGCAATCGAGGGTGCAAGTCTTGGTAGATCGAGGCTTGTTGGTGACTGGTTTCAATTACTTAAAGCTCACGATGATGAAAGGAAGGCACCAATCTCGCATAGCGCAATTATTCCGGAAGAATATCTGGCGACGTCAGATAGCGTCGCTGTTTTCTAGTTGGCGTGAGGTTGTGTGGATCTGCCACAACGTGAATCGCATAGCTGTCGAAAATGCGAAGCAAAGCCGCGATGCATTGCTGCGATCCATACTGCAAAAGTGGCGCTCCACTGCCTACCACCACCGGGTTGTGAGACACCTGGAAACCAAACTACGCCAACGAATCAGCTTTCGCCTGAAGGCAACAACCTTGGAAGGGTGGCTGCGCAGTATCTATCATCAGAAATCTGTGCGAACAAGCTTGCATTGTGTGGACAATATAGCGTGCCGTAATACCTTGAAGCACACGCTTCAGCGATGGAATCAGCTTTGTGTTGCCCAGAGGCATCGCAAGATCCAGAAGAGGGAAAAGCGGAAGCGGATCATGGCGTTTGTGGTGGGAAGGCAATCACTGAAACTGAACTGCGTGTTTCGTTCGTGGCAAGCGGCCGCTCAAATCAAGCAGGTTGTTCGTGAAGAAGCCCAGTGTCGGTACAAAACCAAGCTTCATCTTCTATCGGCAACAGTATGGAAGCAATGGCAAGCATCAGTGGAATCTACCAAAGCTCAAAGGCAGTTAATGGTGCGGTTTGTATGGGCTATACGCAAGTATTACTCGCGAGTAGCTCTGGCAAGATGGAAGGAAACCCAAGCTTTCTACAAGATCCAGATACTGGAACTCGAGCACTCTGTGTTATCCCGTCATGCGAACGAGTCTCGGCAACAGGTTCATGCTACGAACACCCTTGTAGATCGACTTTCAGAGAGGCTGGCAGGATTACAAATTGAATTCAAGCAGGTAGAATCGAAGGCGTCTGCTCTGGAGACGCAATCTGCAGGAGATGCCATGAAACAGTCCAGGGAGCTGGATAAGTTGTGTAAGCTTAATCGCGTACTGGTAAATGGTATGGTGGCCAAAACAACAGTGCATGCGTTTGCACAATGGAAACACCACCTCGCGATTGACCAGGCCCAACGACGTGCCCTTATGATCGTCGTACGGATTAGCCAAAGAAAATTACGCGGGTTTGCATTCTCGCACTGGAAGCGGAAAACTGAGCAGCAATTGCGGTTTGAAATGCTACAACGACGCTGGAAAAGTGGCTGCTGTCGGCTTCTAGTGCAACGATGGAAAGCGTTTACAATTGCTCAAATCAAGATGAGGCTCGTTCTGACAAAACGGTGCTTGGCTTTGAACACTGGCCCGCGCATACCAATCTCCTGCGCGTTCAAGATCTGGAAAGTTGAAGCGAAAAAGTCGTCAGCGCTTCAGCACGTGGCAACACTGTCTACAAAGATCCAAAGTGAGCAAAATACATCCTCAGCTCTTTTGAGACAACTAGCGCTGGGGAAGTGGTGCTGGGCAGCATATTACCAGCGGCTGTGGTCGATGCGGAGGTTCTTCGCTCGGTGCGGATCGGTCTCGGCAAAGCATAATGCCACGAAGCATCGCCAGGCTATAGAACACTTGAAAGCGGCTAACGCCGTCGCTATCACAAACGCAAAGGAAGAGGCTGAGGCTCAAGCAGAATTGCAGAGGTCTTTATTCGCGTCGGCAGAAGAGTCCTTGACCTCAGCAGGCTCGTTCCAGGGTCTGAAAACGCTCGTTCGCCGCCTTTTTCAGTCCACTACTGCGAAAGATCTCTTCGTCAGCGTGTCTGCCACATTTGCACAGATCCTACACGGCAGTTCAGGTGTGAAGTTTACTGCGCCTCCACCACTCCCGCTCAAAACTCCGTGGTTCAATGCTAACTTTATGTGCATATGGATTGTGCAGCGACCTTATTTCTACTTGATTCTGGGCACAATGAATTTTGGACCCAGCGTGAGGACGGTCGGATCATCCAAGTGCCCGCATCGATGGGTATCGCCGGCAGCACACTTTCCAGCGTCTCGACGATATTCGTCATGGATATACGGGCAGATTCGCGCTTCCACCCGACCGTGGACCAGTTTGTGCTAGAAAATTTGCAACAAGAGCACACCACCTCAGCATTTACAGCGGAAATGGATAAAGCCGTTCCAACGACCAAACCCACCGTCAGCATGCTCTCCTCGCCAATAGTATCCAGCGACGGTACGCCTTGTGTGCTGTATGCGTGTCTTCGTTTCATGCCCGACTGTCCATTTGAATCGTTGATTTGGCATGCTCACCACACATGTCGTGTAATTTCTGCAGGCGCTGTGTATGGGGTTCTTCAAGTGGCTTTCCGTTCCTCAGTGCTTACATCGATGGGGCTGCGAGTTTGTACCACGCAAACCCAGCTCTACAGCAAAACGTGCTGCTTCTATGGTAAGTTTACTCCCTCACTCACTAGGTAGATGAGGAACTGTTGTGCTGAGCCGCTCTATGCTCCTCTGCTGCCCGTTGCCCTTTGGCAGTGGAGCAGATTCTCTTCGAAATGCTGCGCAATTGCCGGGATCGTGTCCGTGCTCGGACCCCAGACAAGTTTGTCAAGATGTTTAAGCAGAACAAAAACTGGCGCAAATACTACGTGGACATGGAGCATAAGGCAAGTGAGATGAACGGCAAATTACATGTCATGCTGGAAGAGCGGGAACGCCTCATTCAAGCCAATGACGAACTACAAAAACGATACAAGCTCATGTGCGATAAGCTCGAGATCAGTGACCGCAGCTCAAAAGACGTGCACAAGCAAATTGCTCGATCGAAGCAAAATCTGAGAAAATGGCAGCAACTTGTCGAAGCAAAAGACCGCGCGATTGAAAAGAAGTCTCACGAAATGGAGCAGCTTGCCAAGGAGTTTTCCCAGTATCGGCGCGAAAAGCGCACCGAGGATTTACAAAGCATGTTGGACGCGCCCTCACCGCGCTTACGCTCAGGTAATAGTTCATTATCAGGCAGCCGCCAGCTTGGTTCAGGACATGGAGGTGACTCAGTGGGTGAGCCCATGTTGTTTAGCAACTGCGGCCAGCTCAGTATCCTGCGTGCGAACAATACGAGGTTGAAGAGCCAACTTGTACGTGCCGAGGCTGACAACCTGCTGCTTGTAAAAGCTATCGACATGATTCGCAGTCAGCACGGCGAGCTGCCAAGGACTATTCAAGCCGAAGTTGTGCGCGTTGCGGCTCGTGTCTCCAGTCGTTCACCATTAGACACGTAAACCAATAACACCAAGGGCAAAATCTGGCAATCGGTACGTGTGCTGGATACTCTACCATTTCCCCTCATCCGTCCTCAAGTCAACTAATTCGTGAAGTCGTTCGGAGTCAGCGTGTAGTCGGGGATCGGTTGTGCCAGAGCGCTGCGGTAGCGGTCGAGCATGATCTCCGACAACGTTTCGTGCGTTCCAAGCGCCTCGGCCATGCGAATGTCCACACCCGGGTGCTTCTCCATTACACCGTCCACGATTTCCTCAATGTCGCCCTTCTCACCAGCGTGGCGTCCGTTCGAGAGGAACAACTTGGCCACGACCACGACCCCCTTTGAAATGCCATAGTGGTCCAGAGCCACCTCTAGCAGCGGGTCATTGAAGTCATATTCGGGACCCTCACGACGCTCCATGCACGCCGTGCCCACGAGCTTCACAGCATCAGTGGGCAGCATTCCACACAGCTGCTTGGCCACGACCTCGCGTGCTTCGTGCACGTCCTGGTTGGGGGTGCCGTGGTCCAAGACAATCACTGTCACGTCTTCCTTGTTTGTCGCAGCCGCTTCCAGGTCGATCACGGCATGAATACGCTCCAGAAGAATCTGCGCGATTCGCGAGTCAGTCGGATTGGTGCGGTCCACGAGGCAGTGACCCACGCGAATCGTGAGAGGCGACTCGGGCGTCGGACTCGCAGCCTTCCAACTCTTCTCCACCACCTTGGGCAGGAAGTCCGTGAGCGTCGTGCTCATGCCGAAGAAGAGCGGAAGCACTACCACTTCGCTGGCGCGCTGGCCACGCTGCGCTAGATGCTCACCCAGCACCTTCTCCAGCGTCTTGGCCTCCATGCCGTTCAGTTCGTCTGGACTAACACGGTTCGAGAACCGGAAGCTGCAGGGGATCACTGGCTCGCCGAGTGAACGGCTGAGACGGAACCCGATTTGCCTCAGGTCAAGGAACGGCTCAGCGCGCAGAGAACCGATGTTCACCAGCACCATCAACCGCTGCGATTGCGCAACAATAGGAGCAGGTGGAGGCAGTACGCCGTCACTCTGGGCACCCAACTCGCCATCACCAGCAGCCGCACGCTCTTCCTCCAACACTTGGGCCAACAGACCTTCGCGATACGACGGATAGAGAAGCGAGACGCCCAGTTCCTCGTGGATGCGACGGTTGCTGGTGATCTTGCTCTCAGCGTAGAAGGTCTTGGCCATGGCGCTCATGGAGCGCTCAGCTTCGTCCCAGGACTTACTAAGCGGAACAGGAAGTCCCAGCAACTCGCAGGCGTAGGCCGTGACCTCGTCCGCAGGCGCGGGCTCGTCATCGCACACGTTGTAGATGGCGCCCGGGTTCGGCCGCGCCGCGGAGGCCTGGAGAATGCGCACGATGTCGTCCACGTGGATGCGATTGAACTTGCGCCCTGGAATGTGAATGCGCGACGCCGTACCGCTGCGCACCTTGGCGATGGTGCCACGGCCTGGGCCGTAAATGCCAGCAATACGGAAGACGTGCGCTGGCAACGTCGAGTCCAGCCAGAGGCGCTCCGCCTTTATCCGCAGCTGAGAACGCCGAACCGTTGAGCCCACGGGAGCCGACTCGTCCACCGCCACTCCGTGCGTCTCACCATACACACCAATGGTGGAGAGGTAGGCCAACCAGCGCAGCGTTGGGCTGACAACACGCACCAGTGGCTCGCGCAGTGCAGCCAGTACGGGGTCTTCTTGGCCATCCACACGACCAGCGGGCACTGATACAATCACGTGGGTGACGCCCACCAACGCCTGCTCCACAGACACGGCGTTGTTGGTGTCGCTCCACTGCGTGCCGTCGAACACAAAGACGTTCTGCTCCGTCTCCGTGCTTGGGGACGCGTGAAAGAGCTGCGGGGCGCTCAACTCGAGCTGTGCCGCCGCCTCTGGCGTGCGCACCGTGCCGGCCACGGAGAAGCCCTGTGCGTGGAAGGCACGGGCGGCGCGCGTGGCCGTGAAGCCCAGACCAAAGACGAAGAGCTTGCGGGCGGGAGGCATGAGGACGGAGCGTGCGATTCGGATGTGAACGACTCATGCGTAATGAACTCAGACAGATAAGATCTGAGTACAGATCGTATCTGAGTACAGATCTGACACGAAGTTGCCCCGTCAGGCCGGGAGCCGGCCTTTGTGGATGTCAGTACCGCATTGTAGATGTTAACTGTCCAACTGGCGTAATTGTCACCCCCCAGTTATAGCCAATCAAATTGGTCTATTTCACCATATGTCTATTTTGACATAATTGTCACCCCTCGCCAGAAGGAAGAGCTCAGCCATCAATTTCCATTACTGGAAGGAAAGAAGCACGTAATGCCAGGGAGAACTTCGGTGCA
>JAADYJ010000247.1:0-28848 GCA_023338205.1 Halophytophthora polymorphica
CAGGAGAAGAGGTTGGCCCCAACTGTGTCGCGGCCTGGAAGGCTTCGCATCGGTCGAGGTGTGCGGACACCAAAGCCACTCGACGGTACAGCATCACGACTCGGTGGCAGTGCCCACAGATAGCGCTGGTGCTCGGGACCCCATCTCCTTCCACAGCGTCGAAGCTGGACGACCCCGCTTGGGTGGGGGTGCGCGCTTCGCCGCTAGCACCATGGCCGCGTTGTCCCGCGCCAATGCAGCTTCGAACGACGCCGCGGTTGCCACGGCCCTTTGCTTCTCAAACTCCGCGTCGAGCGAGGGACACCCAGTCTTGGTCGGGGACGTCGAACTTCAGGAGGCGCAGCGTGGCGACGAGGTACGCGCCGATAGCAGCAGTAGTCTTCAGACTTGGTTTTTGTATCGTCAGCCAATGAAAATTCGGCCGGAAATTCATGCGTTAGTATGTACTGGGTCACGTAAATCTGCCAGCCAATCAGAAGTCTCCCAACTGGGCCACGCACCATCACTCCCGGAGCTCCTGGCGGGGAGTCCGTGGTCGCAAATCAAGCGCCGAGAAGCGGTCGAGTCCGGGAGTGGAGAGCTCGCAGTTCATGAGCAGTCGGCGCAACGCCCAGGCCCCCACGACGGCCAGCAGCACACGGAGAGGCGCCGCGCCCGCCTCCCCTTCGTCTGCACCTGCGGCTGCAGTTATCTCGGGCGTCGTGCCGCGGCTGTTGGAGCCGTACGACAAGTGCAAATATATCGACTTGCGCCACGAGTTGAGCGTCCGCCGCATCAAGGTCCCGCACAGGGGCCCCAAGCGTGTGACCACCAAAGCCGCCTTCGCCGCCACGCTGCGCGCGTGGGACCGCGTGTACGGCGCTAGCGTCTGCAGCAAGGACGCAGCTAAGGCGGCAGGAACCCAACACGGCATGAACAACTGGGTGGTGCGTGGCGGCGCCTCGGCTGCTGGGCCGCCGACAGCGCCACGCGGGGGCGGGAGAGTGGTGCGGCCGCGCCGAGGCTGTCGCTTCCGCCTCATCAACGTGCTGCTGAGCCCGGCGTTCAACTGCCGCTGGCAGGAGATGGTGGCGCTGGACGAGAGCAAGACGCAGATGCAGGTGAACCAGTTCTGGCTGGACGTGCACGCGGCCTACGTGGTGCAGAACCCGCTCTTCGACGCGCTGCACTTCCGGGACGCGCTCTTTGAGAACGTGATGCCCAACGTGATCCTCTCGCACTCGGCCGCGCGGCTGCTGCAGATCTGGGCTGAGGTCGTCTCCATGTATCGCACCGCCGTGAACAGCGCCAAGCAGGCTGCAGCCACGGCGCCGGCAGAGAACCCGCAGTCGTTCTTCGACTATTGTGCTGGGCGTCTGGACCTACTGTATCTGCACATGGGCATGCTTTTGGAGCCGGCGCTCTACGAGTTCCTCATGGGGGACGCCATCCCCTCTGCCGAGCCGTTCGGCCAGCCCAGACCCACGTCTTCCGCTGTCACAAAGGATGCTCCAGAGCCTGCAAGTGGAGTGAAGGCACTCTCTACAAAGACGGCAACGCAGAACGCTGCGGCGCCAGCGACCAAGACGCCCAAGAAACTCTCGGCAATGCCCGTCCAGAACCCAGAGATGTCGGAAGCGCAAGTGGCAGCCCAGACGGCCCTTCTTGCCCAAGCGGTTGCGCAGGGCGCAAAGGAGTCGGCAAAGAAAGAGAATCCGGCCAAGACAACATCCAAGACGCTAGCCAAGACATCAGCCAAGACACCAACTAAGTCAACAGGCAAGACAACAGCCGAGACGTCAGCCAAGTCGCAGACTCGCAGGCCAGTAGCGCGGAAGGGACCCGGAAAGGCCCCCGCAAAGGCGAGCGACGTGGCGGGATCTGTTTCTCCCGCCAACGAGATGGAGGCCAAACGCGCTGTGCTCGTCCCAGTCATGCCAGAGCCGGCTGCTGCGACCACGACGACCCGGAGTGCAACTTCCACCGACTCTACGAGCCACAGCTCGACACCTTTGACGAGTACTGACGGCACAGAAGCCCAGACAGCAGCGAGTAAGCGGCCGCGTGAAGAGGCCACGAGCACGGACATTGTGGAGGTCCCCAGCACGCAGGACGAGCTCCGGAGCGTCGGGGGCGAGCTGGTGCCGCACCCGGCCAAACGCGCGCACACTGGCGTCTCCACGACGCTCACGACCCGACCGAGCGCCATGATGCTGCCTCCAGACGAGTGGGATATCCTCGAGAACCGGCTGCGGAAAGTGAACGAGGACATTGACCGCTGCCACCGCGGACTGGCGGGCGTCGAGGTGAGCGTGAGTGAGGCCTACAAGCAGAGTCTGGAGGCGGACCTGCGCTTCTTCTCGGCCATCAAGCAGCGACTGCAGGAGCAGTTGCTCGTGGTCATGCAGAGTGGCTACTGAGCGCGCGTGGCTGCAGAGGCGCGGTAATTTATCCAGGGACACGGAGCGGAGGGGCGAATCTGCCGTTGAGCCCGACGTGTTGGCGGGGATTTACGTGGTGTTTTCTATTGGTAGGCGAAGGAAGGGAGGCAGGAGCGTGGTGGAGGCTCCAGCAGGAAGAACGTGTTGTATTTTGCCTGTTGTCCGTGATTCGCTCGAAGTTTCGTGGACTGTTGTGTTGTGCATGGGGATGTTGGAGGACATTGCGAGCTTCAACAGAGCCGAGAGCGCAAGAAGAGCGTCAAGGTAGGACGTGGACGAAGCGAAAGCGAAGGTGAGCTGCATTTTGCCTCCGCCACGCGTCGAATACGCTCCTTGTGGGAGCCACATCCATACTAAAGAGCGTCTTGCTGGTCTTATGCACTGCCAGAGGCTCGTCCTCCTGTTGCGCGCAGGTGTCGCGCACCGGCCAGCGCCCGTTGACGACGTCTCACCAGAACATGTTGCTGCTCGGGATGTTGGTCTTGTTGCTTCGGTACCGCATGTACTTTTGGTCGTTGAGCTTGTCGCCCTGCGTCTTGTCCAGTCCGATGGCCGTCGCCGAGGCCACTTTGCTGCTGGGGACCATGGCGCCGCCCGCGACGCTGCGCGTGGGGACCATGGGCCGCACGTTGATGTTCCCGACGCGCTTGGAGCCCTGTGAGCCGCCAAGCGCCGCCAAGTCGCTCTTGGAGACGGGGTTCTTGGCGCCGCTGAGCTGCTGCATGCGGCCTTCGATGGCCTCCATGAACTGCTGCTGCGGCCCGATGACGCTGCCTGGGCGACAGAGACGCAGCCACCCGATGAGCTCGTGCGCTGAGAACTGATGGTGCTTCATCATGTAGGCGCCGATGCAGGTGCCCGTGCGGCCCAGTCCGGCCTTGCAGTGCACCGCCACGGCACCTGGGGTCTTCTCACACGCCTCGATAAAGCGCAGGAGGATCGGCAAGGGCGCGTTCGTGCCGTCCGGGTAGATGAGGTCGAGGTGGTCAATGCCTGCAGCCAGGAACTTCTTCTCGTCGTACTGCTTCTCGTTGAGCCGCACCACGAGCGTCACGTTGCGCTTCTTAAAGTATGGGATGTAGTGCTCTGGCGTCAGCATGACGTGGCCCTGCGGCGTGCGCTGGTACACATTGTGGGGCCCCGCGAAGGCGATGAACTTAGGCGAGACCCAGGTGAGGTCGCCATTCTCCACGCGCTCAAAGTGCTGGTACTCGTGTAGGTCGAAGCTCTTGGTGGAGAGGTAGCCGCTCTGCATGGCGCGCTGGAGGCCCTGCAGACAGTCGAGGATCGTGAGCTGAAAGGTGCAGATGGACGGCGTGGCGTCGTGGAAGGGCGGGAAGCGCATGCGCTGGAAGGGCTCGAAGGCCTTCTCGGCGCTCATGTTCTGGAAGAGCACGGCCCAGCAACCGAGGATACACACGGCGTTGGCTCGGCGCTGGCCTTGCGTTGACGAGTAGAAGTAGATGACTTCGCCCGACTTGGCCGCAGCCGCCAGCTTCTTGTTGAGCTGCTCCGAGAAGACGAAGGTGTGTCCGAGGTTGAGCGGCCCGAAGTCCAGGTAGAAGTTCCAGTACATGAGCTCGTCGTCGATGGAGAAGAAGTGCATGCCGGGGGTGCGCGGCGGCGAGCGCTTGAGCGGCACGTAGAAGAGTCGCCCGGGCAGGAAGGCCACCGCGTCTTCGAGGCCCGAGGCCATGCCCGAGCTCGCCATTGCTGCGTAGATCGCCTGTCGACAAGAGGACTGTCGAGACTGCTGGCTGGCGCGCTTCCTGGGGCCGGGAAGTGCGTGGAGGCGGCGGGGCGCTTGTTCTTGGGGAGAGGAATGCGAGAGTGAGTCACTGGGCCCACACCGCGAGCGAGATGCTGGAGCTTGCCCGCGTCTGGGCCGAAACATCCGATAGCCACGCGTGCCTTGACCGCCTACAGCGCAAGGCTCGCCGCGCGTCTGGGCCAGCCACTGCATCGTGGACGGCCCTTGCTTCCTCTCCTGGTCAGCCAAGGGAGGAAGGAGGCCGAGGCGGGCCGACAGCCGGGGCGGGGCCTCACGTGCGTCGGGATAACGCAGACGCAGGGCGCGAGGAGCTGCAGGCGAACTCCACCTCACGCTCTGGTCGCCGGAAATAGGGCGTTCGAGCCTTGATACGGGCCGGTGCGACTGGCATTTGGCAGGAAAGGAGTCGTCGTCGTCGCGGCCGGAACCAGGCCAAAAGCCGCGGGTGGAGCTGCGTAGGTCGGGGTCGTTGCGTCGAGTCAACCGATAGCGGGGCGAGTCAAGCGAAGGCGGTGAATCGAGAGCTGTCGTCGCCACTAGTGGCCAAGATACGTCATGTCTGGCGTCAAGTTACGCTACTAAATCGGACGCGTCGGGGCGTTAGGGCGGTGGACAGACCGCACTACATGGGACGCTACGTGATACGGAGCCACCGGCGCGCTAGCCGTTGCAGTGAAGTCATCCAGCGGCATTCCTGGCTCTTGGCAGTCGTGGCGCGTCGATTAGCGGGGCGTGCAGATCGACGGTCAGTGAGAGAAAGCAAGTGGCGTTCCTGGTGCTGGGATGACGCGTTATAGATTATAGGGAAGCGATACGCAAGTCTAGCGATGTCGTGACATCATGGAGCCGTGCGAAGCACAGGACTGTGCGTGGCAAGGCCTAGACGTCCTCGCACCACTTGTTCTCCTCGCGGATCATCTGCTCCTCCTCGGGCGTGAACTCGTCTGTGATGCCGAACTGCGCGCGGATGTCCTCGGGCGACTTGCCCTTGATGAGCGTGGCCACCTTGGCGCAGGCCAGGTCCAGCAGACTCTTGATGTCCATGTAGTTGGCGGCCAGGATGAGCTCGAAGAGCAGCTCCTGGCTCACGCTGTCCACGAAGGTGGCGTCCCACTCGCTTACCGAGTCGCGCATGTCGTTGCTCTTGAGCGGCTTCTGGATCTCGGCCATGGGCGCGTCGCGGTGGTGTCGGCAGAACTCCACCACCTTGGCCAGCACGCCGCCCTTGACGTTGGGCAGCGGGATCTCCTGCGCCTCCTCGTCGGCCTCTCCGGCGTCCTGCTCGTCCGCCACCAGCGTCTGCACCAGCTCGCTCATGCTGGCCACGGACGCCGCCACCTCGAAGGCCTCGCCGTCCATGGACACTAGCTTCACCGTCCGCTCCGTCTTGCCTGCGTCGCCTGTGGCCAGCGTCGCGCTCGCGTTATCGGTCGTGGCCTCGCCGCTCATGGTGCTTGTGCTACTGCTGCGTCTGCCGTGGAATGCGGAAGTGAGTGCAAGCAGCAACCGAGGGACGGCAGCCACCGTGCCCTACTTGCTATAAAGACCATACTGGAGGCCTGGTTGCCAGACGAAGGATCGCAACATGGGTTGTAGCAGTGGGACCTTCACTCTTCTTTTGAGTGACGTGATTAGCCAAAAATGTAGTTGGTGTATTTTCATGATTGGCCAAAATACGGACATGTGAGTTTCAACAAAGTGAGTGATGGTACCTCGTACCGAATCAGATCTGATATTGTTGCATCCAACCGCTGGTTGTAGGCGAATTGTTTGGGATCATCCGGGAATAGTTCATCCCCCGCGAGCGACTACTGGACCGTTGTGAATCACCAACAACGTCATGGTCCAAAGAGGCTTTGTTTGCCGTGCTTGCTCGCGTCGGTAGCAAACAGGAAGAGGAAGGTTGTGTGACCGCAGCCAAATCTCAAGTTTGAGTGGCCAATCGTACCACGAGACCGGTTTAGTGACACGTGGATTGGCCATCAAACGACCAATGCAAGGACGCCAATCATTGTCGTACTGGATTTCATAAACATAGTGTCCAATCAAATCAACGCAAACGCGAACATTTTGCGTCCACTCCTGTTTTGAGTGACGGGCAGATTCGTTTGTATACACCAAAAATCGCAGCAGCGGAGCAGTTTGACCAGGATGAATTGACGCTAATGAATTGCGAGGCTCCCAGCCCAAAGCAGGAGCGAGAAAGCTGGCGGCACCAAAGCCAAGGCAAAGCTAAGGCAAAGCAAAGCGCGCGCTTCCTGCAGACTTTGCTGCTGCTGCCGACGCGTCCCCCCTCGGCGCTTGCGTGTCTGTATCTGTATCTTTGTCTGCAGCTACGACTGACCGACCGTCATGGTGCGTAGCGTACGTTTCCCCGGCTGCGCCTTGGCTGGGGCGGCCGCACCGTGAAAGTCTCTGACTTGTGCTCGCCCTACTGCTTTGCTGCTGTACTGCCGGCGCTGCCAACAGGGAGACGCGCGCGTCGTGCTGCTCACGCTCATCGACGAGAATCTGCTGTCGCCAGGTAGGACCGGGAAGGGATGGAGCATTGTGGGTTTGTTGGGGCGGTGATAGCGCTGCGTTCTGACTGGGATATTGCCGCGCGGCCTCGTGACACCATGACTGCAGGCTCCAAGAAGCTCTATGTGTCGTACTACCGCAAGCGCGTGTACGCGGACCTGCTGGCGGACGGCTCCATCCGCTTCAAGGACACGGTCTACACGTCACCCGTGCCGTGCGCGCTGCACATGAAGCGCACGCTCAACCCCTGTACGTGGTGGTTTACCTGTCGCTTGCTCCCCTTCCCAGACGCCAGCGCTCTGTCCGGCGCTGCCAACGGCCGTGCCAAACCTCTCACACGCACTTTCCCGGCGCTGTGCCCTCTGGTTGACGCCTACAGCGCTCAAGACGGACGCGGGCTGGTCATCCATGTTCTCGGCGGCCTCGGGCGAGAGTCTCAAGGATATCAAGGACCGCCTTAACATCCGCAAGCGCGGCACCAACGCGCGCACGGCCAAGAAGGACAAGAGTGGCACGCCTACACCCTCGCCCACGGCCAAGGAGCGTACGGCGCAGGCGGCGGCTGAGTTGGCCAAGCGGCAGGCCGCGCCCAAGTGCGGTGTGTGTCGGAAAGATGCCACGGCGGAGGCGGCCGAGTGCAACGCGTGCCACAAGAAGACGCACTGGAAGTGTGCGCACCCGCCCTTGGAGACGGCCCCCACTGCGCCGTGGTTCTGTGAGAAGTGTCTGAGCAGCCAGGCCACGCGCATCCTTGAGTTCCTGCAGCAGACGCGGCGTGTGCTGGTGGACACTATCGCCGAGCAAAAGGCGGCGGAAAAGGCGACTTTGGCAAATAGTTCCGACGAGAAGGAGGTGCCCAAGGCCATCGAGAGCGAGGATGTGGTCATGGAGGATGCGGACAAGTCGCCTTCCACCGCGGACTTGAAGGAGAAGGAGGACAATCCTGTTCCGACGGACTCAGGAGAGAAAGAAGGCGTCGAGAATGCGGTGACAGAAATCGGCGACTCGGAGAACAATCCAGAAGCTAAGGAGGCTGCTGCGGACAAGGGGGAAGGCGAGAAAACTAGAGAGGAGGTCGAAGTCGAGAAAGTCTCTGCTGAAGCAAGTGGAAGCGTGAAGTCGCAGCTAGGAGCCGAGACGTCTAGTGCGAAGGAGTCTGAGTCAAGCGACGCTGCTGTCGCTGCCGTGGCGACGGACAGTGCGGGGGAGAAGGAGATCGAGCAGGAGGCTATTGAGGCTGCTGCCCCCGACGCGAAGCCCAGCACTGATCTAGCCAAGACTGTCAGCGACGATGAAAAGACGGACGAGTCGGACGCCAGTGCTCAGCTGGTGGTTGTGAAGGACACGATGCCGCCAAGCGTAGGTTACCTGAGGCGGCTGGAGTATGGGCTCAAGTGGGGACTCACGCACTTTGTTGCTGTTGTTTTGGCTTGATTTCGGTGTGCAGACGGAGGAGAAGTTCCTGACGCTAGTGGACAGTCTCATCGAGGAGGTGTCGTCGAAGAAGGACCGCGCGCAGCTGATCGCCAACAGCACAGGCGCGACGCTGGTCCACCTGGAGAAGACCCAGTTGGTGCAGCTCGTGGAGTACGGGAAGCGCGAGATCCTGGCGACGATGCAGGACGACGCGGACGCCGAGGGTGAGGACGGCGACAAAACGGACGGCGACCAGGACGGCAAGGCGTCGAGCACCAACTCCGAGGTGGACGCGCTCATCAAGATCTTCGACCTGCGCCACCAGATATTGTCGTCGCAGGCACAGTTCGAGCGCACCTCGAAGACGCTGTCGAAACGCACGGAGAAGCACCTGCGTCGAGCCGAGATGGAGCTCATGGAGCTGGAGGAGTCGCGTTCCGTGGAGGCCAGCGCCGTGATGAAGATTACGGACCTCATCGAGCAGTACTCAGGCGACCTGGACAAGTGCCAGCAGAAGATCCACTACAACCGCGTGCTGCTGGAGAGCATCAACCACCGGCGCAACTTGATCCGCTCGAGCAACATCTCTGACCGCTTCGTGCCTTCCTACCGCTACAGCACCAAGCTCATGACCAGCAGCAGCGACCAGCTCCTGCTCACGGTGCTGCTGGACAAGCTGCGTGACATTACCACCTCGGTGAACGAGTGGACCAAGATGGAGACCCACTTTGAGAAGATGACGGCCAGCTTGACGGAGGCGCTGCAGGCCATCGGCACCAAGCGCAAGCGGTTGGGCGCGCCCGTCAAGCTGGCGCCCACGCCGGCGCTGTTCGCCAAGGTCAAGATCCCGCCGTCGCGCCGTCTCATTGAGCGTCAGATGGCCAACTACAAGGTGAATCTGGACGCCATCCGCCTGAACCGCGGCCGCATGCGCAAGACGCTGAGCGGCATCTTGAAGATCGCGCGCGAGGAGCATCTGAGCGACGAGATCATCAGCACGGCCGACCTGCTCTTCCAGAAATGCCGCGACCTGAAAGCCGAGGAAGAGGAGGAGCAGCTGAGGCTCCAGGAAGAAGCGGAGACCAAGGCCAAGCAAGACGAGAACGACGACGACACCCCGCAGGGCGGCGACGGCGACACGGGCAGCGCGGAGGAGCCCGACTTGAAGAAACAGCGCGTGTACAAGAGCGGCTCCGTCTCGGACAACAGCACGGGTGCGAGCGTCAACTCGGACGCCAAGAGCGCGAGTGCACCGGACGTGTCGAGCCGCGCGTCGGGCGAGCCCAAGGCCACTCCGAGCGACGCGAAGGGCATCTCGTCTCTCCTGGGCAGCGAGGACTCGGACTCTCAAGCGAGCAAGAGCGCGTCTGTCGAGGACGCCAAGACTCCGGCCCAGCGTCCGTCGGAGCCGATGTCATCCAAGGACGAGGACAGCGAAGGCGACTTGGAGCAGGCGTCCCGTGCTATCGCCGACATCACGTCGGACGTTCCGTCTGTGGGCGGGTCGCGCATGGGTCTCTTCAGTTCCCTCACGTCGAACGACCAGTCCATGCTGCCCACTACCGTCCACGAGACGACCTCTTCGCAGCGAGGCCAAGTGACGGGCAGCAGCAAGGCCAGCTTGCTGGATCAGGTGGCAGGCAAGGAGAGACGACGCGAGCCGTCTGCGGGTGGCGGCGAGCAGGCGTTCCTGGATGAGGCACTGGAGGTCCTGAACAAGCAGCCACCGTCGCGCAAGCAGCCGTCGGCGCAGCAGCTTCAGCTCCAACAGCAGGAGCAGCAGCGACTGCGGGAGCAGCAGCGGATAGAGCAGCAGCGCGTCGAGCAGCAGCGCATCGAGCAGCAGCGCATCGAGCAGCAGCGCCAGCAGGAGCAGAAGCGTCTGGAGCAGCAGCGCCAGCAAGAGCTGAAGCGTCTGGAGCAGCAGCGGAAGCTGGAGCAGCAGCGCCTCAAGAAGCAGCGCCAGGAGAAGCAGCGCCGCGAGAAGGAGCGCCAGGAGCAGCAGCATCGGGAGCAGCAGCGTCTCGAACAGCAGCGACTGGACCACCAGCGACTGGAGCAGCAGCGCCAGGAGGAACAGCGTCGTCTGGAGGAACAGCGTCGTCTGGAGCAGCAGCGCTTGGAACATCAGCGCCGTCTGGAGGAGCAGCAGCGCCAGGAGAAGCAGCGACTGGAGAAACAGCGCAAGGAGAAGCAGCGGCAGGAGAAGCAGCGTCGCCTGCAGGAGCAGCAGCAGCAGCGGCTCGAGCAGCAGCGCCTGGAGCAGCAACGCCTGGAGCAGCAGCGGCTCGAGCAGCAGCGCCTGGAGCAGCAGCGCATCGAGCAGCAGCGTCGGCAGCAAGAGCAGCAGCAGCGCCAACAGGAGCAGCAGCAACGTCAGCAGCAGTTCCAGCGCAGCAAGCCGAGTCGCCAGTCCCCCCAGACGCCGAGCCTGCCGCAGGTGGGCGTGCCCAGTCCGTTGCAGCAGCAGAGCAGCATGCAGATGCTCTCTCAGCAGCAGCAGCTCCAGCAGCAGCAGCAAGCCGCGCTCCAGCAGCAGCAGCAGCAGCATCCGCGTCAGATGCAGCACCCGCTGTACGGTGAAGTGCCCAAGGGCATGCTCATGTCCTCGGGCATGGGCGCCAGTCAGCAGGACCTGTATGTGCAGCAGGCGGCGCAGATGGGCATGGACATGCACCAGCAGCACGACGTGCTGCGCCACCAGGAGGCCTCGCACTTTGTGGGCCCCACGCCGCCCAGTCTGCGGGGCGTGCCCTTCCTCAACTCGAGCGACGTGCCTCGCGGGGCCGCCGCGCCGTCCGCGCCAGGCCGCGGCGGGAGCTTCTACGCGGACGAGCAGCAGGGCCAGCTGCAGTCGCAGGACGTGTTCGGCTCGCAGGGGCTCTCGGCGCAGCAGCGCCAGCTGCAGGACCACCACCTCTTCCCGGGCGACATGCAGCAGCAGCAGGGCCAGCAGCAGCAGCACTCGCGCTCGCTCGTGGGCCAGGACTTTATGATGGGGCGCACCTACCGCGACCTGAACGGCAACGACATGACGCACCCGGGCATGGACCCGCCCGACAACGACGACGTGAACATGGGCGACTGGCACTAGCTGCAGGAGGACGCTGGGGGACGCTGGAGGACAGAAAGGGAGACGTACGGTTGGACGAGTAGCGGTCGCGACTGCACGAGGCAAAGCTACACGTGTGAGTTTGTGTGCAGGACGGGGGTTAGCGTGGCCTGGACGAGGAAGTCGGGAAGGTGGCGGCTGGCTTACTTGGGGCTGGCGGGCATATTTTCATCTCGCGTGGGCTTCTTCTACGCTCGCTCACTCCCTGTGGTGCATAAGTTACGAACGAATAAGTGATGGCAGCGAGACGCCCGGCGGGCCACGGGCCACGGGCGTCCTGCGTGCGTGCTTGCTTCTCTATGGAAGAGCCTGCCTCCCTCCCAGCGGGACGAGGCGGGCGGTGACTCCACGCGCGACGGCGGAAGTCTGGCGGGCGGGTGTGGGGTGGGTGGGTGGATCGGGACGCGCCTCAGACCGAGACGGAGCGCGCGAGCACGGCCAGACGCTGCTGTAGGTGGTCCTCCAGGCGGCGCTGGGCGGCCAGCGCGCGCTCCTGGTCCTGCTCCACGGCCTGTTGCCAGCGCTCCAGCAGCTCCAGCTTGTCCACCGCCAGCTTGTGCGTGAGCACCATGGTGGTCTCGCAAGCCGACAGGCGGCGCACCGTCTCCTGTGCCAAGGCGCTGCGCGGGTCAAAGTTGGTGCGAGCTCGACGCACAAAGTCGCTCACGACCTGCGGGAACTTGGGCAGCCGTAGGCGCTGCAGTTCCGGTGCGAACTGGCGGTAGCGACGTCGCGCCTCGGGCTGGATGCCCATGGCCGCGGCCTCCATGAGCTGGCCGGCCTCCACTGTGAGCGCGTAGGGCCCGTTGGCGAACTCCTTGGCCGAGCCAGAGTACTGCGACGACACCACGGTGGCCAGCGCCATGCGCAGTAGCTGCAGCGCTTGGCGGTACAGCCCCGTGCAGCGCGCGATCTGCTTCTTGATGGACTCACAGGCCTGCGCCTCGGCCGAGTACATTTGCACGTGCGTGTGCATCTGCAGCGCGTCTGGGAGCCGTAGCGCGCGCAGCAGCGTGCGCAGCAGGTGCTGCTTCTCGCGCTGCAGCTCGGCCAGACGCTCGGCCAGGTCCAGCTCCGGGTCAAAGTCGTCGCTCTCGTCTTCGTTCAGCTCCGTCTCGTCCTCGGGCTGCAGACAGAAACTGCGGCCGCTGCCCGAGAAGGACGAGCGCCGGCGCCAGTCCTCCACGAGCGACGTGGACCGGCGTTCCAGACGTTGCAGCTCCGCGTCCACCTGCACGGCCTCGGCCATCTGGCTACCCAGAGCGCGCTTGAGCTGCTCGCCCTTGTGCTTCTGCTGTTGCGCCGTGCCCGTGGCCAGCGACAGATACCGCCGCAACAAGCTCCGGTCTTGCTGCGCCTCGAACTGCTGCATCATGCGCTTCTGGCTCGCGCGCAGCTGCGCTGCCGACCGCCGCGCGCGCCGCAGCTCGCTCTGCACCACCGCCAGCTCCGGGTGCGGCTCCGCTTGCTCCGCCACGCCGCCTTGTTCGGACGAGAAGGCGTCCATCTGCTGGATGCGCTGCAGACGCGCCACCTCGGCGCTCACCTCCTCGAAGCGGCGGAAGAGCCCGCGGTCCACAGCCTGCTGCATCCACGGACTGTTCTGGGCCGTCACCGATGAGGCCACCAGCCCGTCCTCCGTCGCGGGCATGCTCTGCGTGCGCGCGCGGGCGGCCGACGCCGGGTTCACGCTGGCCGTGGGCGGGCGCGGCGGCTTGGCGGCGGCCTTGTCGCTCGCGCCGCCCGCGCTCTTGAAGGCCGGGAAGCTCGCGCTGGCCGACGAGAAGCAGGACGCCAGCTCCTCACGCTGCGCGGGCGGCGACATGGCCATGAGACTGGGCGCCATCTTCACGACGACGGCGACACCTTGAACACCTGCGCAGTGCGGGGCGAAAGCCGAAATGGCCCTCAACGGGCTGGGGGAGATTCTCCCCGGGCCAAAGACTCGGCCGTGACTCTGGGTTTGTATGTGAGAGGGCGAGAGGGGGCGGCTGGCCCAGCGCCCGGTTCTGGTTGGGGCAACGAAAAAAAGAAGGTCATGGAGCGACACGCCACTGTGGGGTAGGGGCTGTAACGCATTGTGTACCTGAATGTGTGGTGCGAGACGTCTCCAGCCAATCAGCGCGCGGAATCGGGCCGTCATCCCCCGACGTGGCTGAGTACGGGGACTGTCACAAAGCCGGGCCACAAAACCGCTGACGCGGACCCATCACACTCGGGCCATGCGTGCGTGGATGTGCAGCCCGCGCTGACGCCCATCTGCTGCCACTGACGGCTGTGTTCCAAGTGGTCCGTTGACCTTGACTTTTGTATGACCCCGTTGTCAGCATTGCGTCACACGTATACAACTATACGAATCCCAACTCGACATGCCAGTCGGAACCTTGCCCCTTCCTGAAAGCTCCGCCCGAACAGCTTGGCGGCCTTTCCAGATCGGCCCTTGCCCCACGCACACGACGCCGCCTCGCACCATGAACGCGGACTCGCCTGCGTGATACGTCCAGCCCACAGGGCAGCCACCAATATTCTGCCGTGGACAGGACTGGTTCACAGGACTGTGAACCAGTCCTGTGGCTCTTTACGTCATCCGCGTATTAGAGTCGATTTTGTCAACTGATAACAGTGTAGTTGAGTGATAGATTCACAGAAGTTGGTACTACCGAAAGGAGGCCCGCAGCTACTGGGGGACGAGGACAGTCAGGGAGGAGGCCTACGCCGAGGTTGCTATCTACCACGCCTGGTTGCAACCCGAACACCACCTTCTCCCTGGACGAGAGTAGCAACCCGTTAGCCTGATGCCGGCTTGCGTGGCCTACCGAGTTCGCGCGGCGCTTGGGACGGTACCCTCACGTGCGAAGACTACGCCCTCACTGCCGTCGTCGAGCGAAGAACTCTAGTCATTTTACTCGGCGCTGCTGCTGCATATGGACTGTGATGCACCTCGGCCGTCTTGGCGGGATGCGTGGTCCATGCGTGCGCTGTCTTCTGGTGCACGGAGCTTGCAGCTTCCTCGTGCTGAACGCGTGGCACGCCATAGAGATGGCCGCTGTCGGAGACTTTTGACTCGACACCTGGTGCCGCGACAGGAATGGCAAGGTCGCGCTCCCAGCGAAGACTCCAGGCCTTCACTGTCGCCTTTCTTCTCTGTCTCCTCCACGGAGATCCAGTCCGCGTCTTCATGAGCGGTGCGGGAGTATCGATCGTCCCTCCTTCTGATGGTAGCCACTCATTTAGCGTCAAAGTATACGTGTATACTCCCTCACCGGTTGCTTGCGGCGTATCAGTCGGTGGCGCCAACCTCTCTCGTTGGCCAGCGACGCTCTGGGCCACCCGAATTTTTTGCCCCAGGAATGAAGATTTGGCTCCAGCGACAACCGGACGGATCCAACAGCGAGCTACTCCCAAAGGCTCGACACCACACGCCAACGCTGCATTTTCGGCGAAAGCGTGTGCAGATACTGCGCTGCTCCAGCCACCACCACCCTGCGGAGAAAGCGGGCGTTTCTCCGGCCTGCCTCGCCTTCTCCGCGAGAATCTCGCCACGACTTCCTGGGCTATGCGCATCGAGGGGCGCGGCGTTTCGGCACGCACTGGGATCAGGTTGCATCACGCCACCAAGATGGGCAGCAATGGGCAAAGGACGCAATGCGAAGCGCTGCGCAACGCGTTGGTCTTGACGCTGACGCAGGTGACGAGGCTCCTCCGGAAGAAACCCGCTCACGCAAGGAGAAGCCTTTGCTCGGCGCTCGGCGCTTCGTCCAATCCTGGGATTACGACGCGCGCTTCCCCCATCTCGGTCACGGTGGCAGGGCTGACTGCACTGCAAGGCAAGCGGCCTTGCGCTCAACCTGCCGATTGTGCCCAGCAGCATGCGGCAATCGACCTGTCTCGGCCTGATGGCGAGATGTTAGCAACGAGCAACGGAGGCAGGCTTGACCGAGATGCGGGGCAGCGTGCAGACTAGCGCCACCGACGCGGGTCACCGAGACCTGCACTCTTTCGTCGGAGACACCATCACTCGGGATCGGCAGCAGAACGTGTAGCCATCTCGTCGGCTCGGCAAAGTGCACCCGCGTTCTCCTCGAAGAAGCCAAGCGCATTCTCGAGTGATACTTGCAGTGCAAGGACCGACACTCGCTGACGTGTGCAGCCTTGCACCGGTCGCGGTAGATTTTTTGCGGCGTAATGACAGCTCGTTCTCCGCTGGCGCGCACGTCGTAGTGGCGTCAATGACCCAACGTTCCAGCGGATCCCATGCAATGCGACGCCCGCCAGCGCATTCCAGCTTCGCCTCAGTTTAACGGACAGATGTGACGATATCTCCTCCAAGCCCGTAGGTTGACGCGGTCTTCCGTGCAGCACCGAGGCTGCCAGCTCGTGCTATTGATCTCTCTATTCAGGACCATGGAGGCCGTACCCAAGCATTCTGCTGCGTTCTCGATCGTGAATCCATTACTCGCTGGATTGGCCGGTGCGTCAAAGCCGGCGAGTGGCTCCCATGGGGTCTTGTGGCGCACGGCGGGGGTACTTCCGATCACCGACCACACAGAGCTCCGTACTGGGCGCAGTCTGCACTCCAGACAGCACTCGCTCGCTCGCAATATGCAGCTGGTGGCTGGATTGTCAGTCCGGCGCCGACGACAGGCAGCCCAATCGTACTGTGGCTGACCTGCGACCAGCGAGTCCCTGGTCAGAACCTGACGCTGTGCAGGCCGCCGTACCACCTGCGTGATCCCAGCGACCACATGGTCTGCAGCTTTAGTCTGCGCCAAGTCGCGATGCTCGCTTCGGCTGCATTCGCGCTGTGTGGCCCTCGACCTGGATGACGGCAGGGGCAGGACGGAGCAGCAATCTACAGCAGCTCAAGTAATCCGTTTCAAGGAGGACTGCCTGTTTTCGCTGCGCTGTTTCGCAGTAGAGGTCGACAAGCGCCACAGAGCGCCACACAGCGAGCGAGGCACGCGCTTGTGCCCTCGCTATCTCGCGAGCATTGAAGCCGTAGAGTCGAGACGGTCAAACCTCCATGACTAGGGCCTCTAGGGCCGCGGCAAGCCACGAGCGCTGAGGGAAGAGCCACGATGCAGGCAGGAGCCGTGGGGACGGACGGAGGGAGGAGATTCGCCCACAAGGCCAAGCGTTTGACAGAGCGCAGGAGTGAGAATCGGCTTGAAGCTGGCACGAGTATCCGCGTACGATCACACGGCGACTAAAAACTAATCAGCAAGCAATTAATTGATGGTGTGGCACGCCTATTCTAGGATGTCGCGCGCCGACGCACGGGCCTGGACCTGCTGCGACTCGGGACGGCGCGAATGCCCTGCTCGGCTTGTCCTACCAGACGCACAAGGCAGCAGCACACTTGGATGCGCTGTCAGCTCCGGTAGGACAGCTAGCCATGTCCGATGCGGTTCGTTGAAGAAGCTTTTGGATGCCAGCGGCATTGGCGAGATGCCGCGAGCGCCCGAAAGGTTGCAACGCCATTCTCGCGCTTGCACCTCGTTCTCAAGCTTCCACCTCGGTGCCTGAGCAGACTACCTAGCATCGGACGGAGCGCATGCCGCCGCCTGCGTCGAGGCCAAGTGAGTGCACCTCGGGGCAGGGCGCGGCGTCGGACTGCGTGCGCGCCTTCTGTGCGTCGCCTCGTCCCCCACGGTCGGTCCTACCCAAGCAAACTCGCCTATTCACCGCTCGAATTGTCCAATCAGCGCGTGCGCAACGGGATAACCAGCATCTGGCGCCTAGACTAGGACGACCCGTCCTGATCTCTCGCCGGGCCCGCGGTCCGCCTCTCTCCAAGGCCGACGACCGAACTGCTCATTCGCGAAAACACGAGCTGGCGAGAGGAGGCAAAGCAGATCAGCGCAAGAATGAGCGGCATGATGAAGCTCCCGGCCGACTCGGGCTGCTCCACAGGCAGCGGCAGCGACGACGGGTCCGTACACGACCACAACAGCGACGAGGGCTGCGTGAATGGCGTGCTGCGGCCGGCGTCGCGCGAGCAGCAGTACCGCAACCTGCCCGTAGCCGTGGCGGTGCCCATGGCCGGCACGGTGGCGCCCACGCTGGAGCGCCGACGCACGGGCAACGCGGCGGCGGGTGCAGGCTCGGCTGGCTCGGCGCGCCGGAAGACGGCGCACAACTTTTCGTTCCGCTCGCTCACGGGCTCGGAGTTCATCCGGCTGGCGGACTACGCCGGCAAGCCGCTGCTCATCGTGAACGTGGCCTCGCACTGCAACTCGACATCCAAGGCGTACCTGCAGCTGAACGAGCTGGCAGCGCGCTTCCCGGACCTGGTGATCATCGGCTGCCCGTGCAACCAGTTCGGCCACCAGGAGAACCTGAACGGCGAGGAGATCTACCAGAGTCTGCGGCACATCCGCCCCGGCAAGGGCTTCGAGCCCGCCTTCCAGCTCACGGAGAAGGTGGAGGTGAACGGTGCCAACGCGCACGCGCTCTTCAACTTTTTGCGCATCACGCTGCCCTATCCGTGCGATCGCTCGCTGCTGGACGAGATGTCCACGCCCAGCGGCGTCTTCTCGCACCCCATGCGCCTCATCTGGATGCCCGTCACGCGTGCCGACGTCAGCTGGAACTTTGAGAAGGTAGGCCTAGTGCATTGCCTCGTGCCTTGTCCCGGCGTAGGTGGGCTCGGTACTCACGCTTGCTGTTTTGTCTCTGTGTGGATTGCGAGCTGCAGTTCCTCATCAGCCCGGACGGTACGCCGTACAAGCGCTACAGCCCCAAGCTGGACTACACGGGCATGATCGAGGACATTAAGTTCCTCTCCAAGGTGGACGTGTCCAACGAGAAGCACCTCTAAGTGGGCTCCAGATCAACAGCGCAGCCATCCGAGGAGAGACCCCACAGTCGTGATAGTGGACGCAGATGCAGCCGTCCAGCCAGGGCCGGACACTTTCGCACAGCGGCGACGGTCGGCATGAGGCTGCAGAAGAGCGTGCGTGGCGTGACGCTGGACAGGCCAAGACGAGAGCGAGGCAGGCAGACAGACAGACAGACGGGTGTGGGGCAGGAGATGGAGGGAGGCGTAGGTAGGTAGACAGCAGGCGGCGCGCGGCGCGCCTAGCGACAGGTGGTGGAAATGGAATGTATCACCAGAAGCTGCCATGACAGCGGTGCTGTCACTTCCCGGCGGTCGTCACCGGTCTGACTCGCCCGAAACACTCTCATTGGTCATAAATATCCCCATTCCAACTTCTTCGTCACCTCATTCGTAGAAAAAGCTAGTCAAACGGGACTTCCCAGCGAATCGCAATCAGGAATCTCGGAAAATCAACCAATGACACACGTGCATTCCGCTGGCCGAGAGCAAACCCGCACCAACAAAACTGAGCGCCTACCGGTTTTTGGACGGTACGCCGCGGGTTCGACTGGTGGCCATCACTTCCCAACGATAAAGGTCGCAGCCGCCAGCTCCAGCAGCTCCAAGCATCCAAGCGGCTCCATTAGCCAGCGCCGAGCTCCCGCCCCACGCAGGACGCCCCGCCTGCCTCTCCACGCGCGCTAGTTCCCGCTCCGCCGCTTTCTCTGCAGCCGCAGCCGCCCTCCAGCCGCCATGCAGCACGATGAGGTCATCTGGGGCGTCATCTCCAAGCAGTTCTGCTCGTTCAAGAGCAAGTAAGTGCCTTGAATCCTGCGGGGCTCTGACCTGCTCCGCAGCTGTGCGTGTGTGTGCGCTGCGTACTGACGCTTTGGTGCTGCTCGTGTTGCCGCCACTGCGCGCTAGACTGCCGGGCACGGGCTCCATGTTCTGCCGCAACGAGTACAACGTGACGGGGCTGTGCAACCGCAACGCGTGTCCGCTGGCCAACAGCCGCTACGCGACGGTGCGCGAGCAGGACGGCGTGTGCTACCTGTACATGAAGACGATCGAGCGCGCGCACACGCCCAACCGGCTGTGGGAGCGCGTGAAGCTGAGCAAGAACTACACCAAGTCGCTGGCGCAGATCGACGAGCAGCTGCAGTTCTGGCCCAAGAAGATGATCCACAAGAACAAGCAGCGGCTGACCAAGATCCACCAGTACCTCATGCGCATGCGCAAGCTGACGCTCAAGACCAAGCCCAAGCTCGTGGTCATCAACAAGAAGATCGACCGCCGCGAGAAGCGCCGCGAGAAGAAGGCCATGGCGGCCGCCAAGCTGGACAACTCGATTGAGAAGGAGCTGCTCGAGCGCCTGCAGAAGGGCACCTACGGCGATATTTATAATTTCCCCGAGCGCGAGTTCTCCAAGGTGCTGGCCGACAAGGGCAAGCGCCAGACCATGGAGGAGGAGAGCGAGGACGAGGCCGAGGCCGAGTACGAGCTGGACGGCGACGAGGACGACGACGACGACGACGTGGGCCAGGTGGAGTACGTCGAGGACTTTGACGAGGACGAGAGCGAGAGCGACCTGGAGGACCTGGGCGACGACTTTGCCGGCAACCACAGCGACAGCGACAGTGACGACACGGAGGCTTCCAGTGACGAGGACGCGTCGGGCCCGGCCTCCAAGAAGCGCAAGGCTCCCGGCGCCGGCAGCAAAGCCAAGCCGCCCAGCAAGAAGCACAAGAAGCGCCAGGGCCCCTACGTCGAGATCGAGTACGAGCAGGAGCAGGAGACCGAGGCGGCCGGCGACCTCAACTGGTAGACGTGTTCTGCTGCTGCGTGGTGTGGCGGTGACCTCGGCGCTGCTTGCTGGTTGTGGACGTTGGCGGACTTGGGAGAGTGGGGCAGTTTGCCAAGGGAGACGTCGGAGGACGTCAGAGGACACCGGGAGACAGGGAAATCCAAATAGAATATTGTGCATGTGGACGACAACCCCTGGCTTCGCTGGAGCTGCCTCTGCAGTCGCTGCGTGTGGCCTCGCTCCCTTGCCCTGGATGGACGTCGTCGTTGGTGAGCTGCCAGGACTACAGTGACGCAAACCTGTGACTTGTCCTTGTCCTTGTCCTTCTTGTTGTCGACGTCGCCGGGGTCTACAAGCGCTTCTTGAGCTCGCGGTTCTCCATCAAGAGCTCCAGGTTCTCCTTCTCGAGGTACGCCATGGCGTTGCTCATCTGCTTGGCCTTGACCTGCTCGTCCTCCAGCGTCTTCATCTTGCCCTCCAGCGTCTCCACCTGCGCGCTCTTGTCCTTGAGCAGCGCCTGCATGTCTCGGAGCTCCTGCTCGGCCTTGTCGCGCTCATCCTGCAGCGCCGCCCGCATCTCGGCGTGCGCATCGGCGGCCCGGTGCTTTTCCGTGCGCAGCGACTGCTGCAGCTCTTCCACGTGCTGTCTCACGAGCGTCAGCTCGTCTTCCTTGCGCTGCAGCACGTGACTCTCCTCTTCCTGCGACTTGGCGGAGCTCCGCATGGCGCCGTCCAGCTCCTCCTGCAGCTCCGCCACCTTCTCCTGCAGCTCCTGCCGGTCGCGCTTGAGTTTGCGGAACAGGTCCAGCGTGTCCGTGGTCATCTTGACCTTGTCCAGCTTGTCGATGCGGGCCTTCTGCGACTCTACGAGCTTCTCCAGCCCCTCCTGGACTTGTTTCGTCTCCACGAGCTGGTTGTGGTAGTGCTCCGCCTCCAGCTGCGACGACTTGAGCGACTCGGACAGCTCCTCCAGCTCGCTACGCCGCTCGTACGCCTCGCCTTCCATGGTCTCCATCTTGGTCTTCATCTCCTTGACGCGCTCCGCAGCCCCCGCGTGCTGTTCTCGGGCCTCGTCGTACTTCTGCGCGAGCGCTCGAGCTTCCTCACGCAGCTTTTGCGCAGCTTCCTCGTGTTGGGCCTCCAGCGCAGCGTGCTTGTCCTTGAGCACCTGTCGTTCTTCGTCCAGTTCCTCACACTTGGCCTGCAGCAGCTCCTGTCGACTCTGCACGTGACTACGCCAGTCCTCCTGCTCCGTGATTTGCCGCTCGAAGGCCTCCTCCTTCGTCTGCGCTGCGCGCTTGAGCTCCGCCATCTCCACGTCCGTCTGCTCGATGGACGAGCGCAGACGGTGGATCTCCTCGTCCGCGTACTTCTGGTACGCGTCCAGCTCTTGCTGCGCGCCCTGCAGCTGCTCGCGGATGCTGGCCATCTCCGAGGCCACCTTCTCCGCCGTCTCCTGCTCCTTCTGCTGCCACTTATTCTCCACAACGTCCAGCGCACGCTCCGCGGCCTCCTTCTGCTCCAACGCCTCCGTGTACGCGCGCTTGACCTTGATGAGCTCTTCTGTTTGCGTCTGCACACTCTTCTGCGCGTCCTCCGCGCCGCTCTGCAAAGCCGACAACTGCTCTCGTAGCTCGTTTTGCTCGGCCGTCACACGCGCAAGCTCCTTCTCGGCCGCGTCCTGCTTTGCCGCCCACCCTTCCTCCTGCTTGCTCAGCGTCTGCTGCGACTCGGCCAATTGTTGCTCCAGCATCGCCAGCTTGTCTTGCAGCTCCGTCTGCTTGGCCTTCGAGACTGCAAGCTCGTCGCTGAAAGTCGAGTCGCCCTGCAACTGCTTCTGCAGTGCCTCCAGCTTCTCCTCCATCGCCATCTCCTTGCCTTCAGCCGCAATGAGCCGCTGCCTGCTCTGGAGCCGCAGCTCTTGCTGCTCCTCCCTCGCCTGCTCCAACTCCCGCCTCAAGATGGCCACCTCCTTGTCCTTCGACTCCTGCGCACGCGAGGCCACAGCTAGCTCCTCTCCCAGCGCCTTCATCTTCTCCATCTGATCCGCGCTCGCATGAGAACTGCCCTTCGCGTCGTGCCGAAGGACAGCCAAGGTTTCCTCGTACGACGTCACGTCCAGCTCCAGCTTTTGGCGGAGGTTGATCTCCACATCAAGGCGCTTCTGCAGCTGCTTCACCTCGGCTGTTGGGTCTCCGCTTGCATAACTAGGCTGCGCTTCACGTTCCTCCAGACTCTTCACAGCCGTGTCGTAGTCTGCACGCAATGCAGTCAAAGCGAGCTGAGCCTTCTCGACCTCTTGCTCAAGCTCGTTCTTCTTGCTCTCCAGAGCGGCCTTGGAAGCTTCCTCTTCCTCCAGTCGAGTCTGCAACACAGTCATCTCTTCTAAGGAAGAGGAAGACCGTCGGGTCTCGCGGAGTTCGACCGCGTGCTCCTCTGCAGCCACCGCCAGCTTCATCTTCTCTTCCGAGACCTCCATGAGCTGGGACTCAAGAGCGCGGAGCTCATCCATGCAGTCGTCTCGCTCACGCGAAGCCTTTTCGAGGTCACCAGCAACGCGCTGGTGCTCTTCTTCCAGCGCGCTGTACCGCTGCTGCAAGTCCTGGTTGGCACCACTGCCTCCATCACTAGGGTCTAGTCCAGGCAGCCCTGCAAGTCGTTCTTCCAGTGCCAGCTTCTCCGCGTTCAGCTTCACCAGCGATGAATCCGCTTCGGCCTTGCTCGTCTCCAGCGCTTCGAAATCAGCCTTGAGCGTCTCGAGAGCTTCTTCCAGCTCGCTTTGACTCTGGCTCGAGTGAGAAGTTGCTTCGGGTGCAGCCTGCGCCTTTGCCTCGGCGACCTCGGCACTCAGGGCTTCCATGTGCGTCTCAAACTCCGCCAGGGACTCCAGCAGCTTGGAGTTCTCCGACTCGAGCGTTTCCTTCTCGGAGCACATGCGCTCGTAGTCTGCTCTCATCTCCCCTAGCGACGCCTCCAATTCCGACATTGTCTGTAGCAACCCCGCAAGCTCTTCGCCCTGGTTCATGCCACTGGCGAGGCCGTCCGCAGGGGCGTCATCCTCAACCTCAGCTTCAGTCTCGGTCGATTCAGTCTCGGTCGATTCAGTCTTGGCCTGCACAACCGGCCTGCCCGATGAAGCCGCGTCGCTCTGCGCTTGGGCTTCCAGCTCCTGTATCCTCTCCTCAAATCGACGCTTCTCCTCGCGAAGCACTGTGACTTCCGATTCCAAACCACTCTCGTCAATATCGTTCGAAGATTGGTTGGCTTCAACCTTCTCCTCCTTGGAGGCCGAAAGCCGCGTCGTCGTCTGCTCCAATTCTGACTGCAATCTCTGGACCTCGGCCTCAAGCTCCGCCTTTGCGCTCGTCAGCCTTGAGGCCTCGTCGCCAAGTCGCTTTATCTCGGCATCGTCCTCGACCGACGCTGCCTCTGAATCACCGTTCTTTTCGCTTTCCAACGACTGGACCTTCAGTGTGAGCTGCTCTTTCTCCGCTGTCACGGTTGTGATGTTCTGCTGCAGGGTTGCAACTTCGCCGCTGTGCTTTTCGTGCAGCTGAGAGATCGTCATGATCTTTGCGTCCAGCTGCGCCTGGAGGACCTTGGCGAGGTGCTCCTTCTCCGCCATGGTCTCACTCATCTCGCTCGCTTGGCTCTGCGCCGCCTCCATCTCCTCCACGACTCGGTCGGCCTCCGCCTGGATCTCATTCTTCTCTGCCTCTGTCTTCTCGTAGTCCGACTGCAGTTGAGCGAGCTCCTTCAGCATGTCCTGCAGTTCGCCGGCCATCGACAGCACATTGCCACCAGCCCCAGCGACGTCTTCGGTGGATGAGCGGAGCGCTTTCACCTCCGCCGCAAGCTTGGCCTCGTTCGCCTTGGCAGCAGCCAGCTGCTTCTCCAAGTCTTCACCGTTGCTCGCAGGTTCGTCCTCGGAGTCGTTGCGCGCTGGTTGGCCCTCCTTGGCAATCGCCAAAGCCTTCTGGGCCTCCTCCAACTGCCGCTCCAAGTTGGAAAGCTTCTGTTGCGTGGCGGACGGCACGCTCTCCTCCTCGTCTTCTTCTTCGTCAACCTCTTCGCTTTCGGGCACAGCGGCCAGCATCCCAGCGGAAACCGGCGTCTGAAGCCCACGCGTAGATTCACGGAGAGCGGCTTCAAGCTCACGCTTTTCGCTTTCGAACTGCTTCTGGCGCTCGTCAAGCTCGCAGCGCAGCATCTTCAGCTTCTCGTCGAGCACCCTGATCTCCTCTTCTGCTGTCTTCTGGAAGCTCTCCTTCTCGAGCTCCAAGCCCCCAGAGCGCTCCTTCTCCTTGGCCAGTTCCTCTCGTGCGACAGCCAACTCGCGTTGGAGTTCTTCCGCCAGCGAACCCGTCTCGGAGGCGCTACCAACACTGCCGAGGTCACCAACCGGCTCCTTCTCGTCCAGTTTTGCGCGCAAGCTCTGCACTTCCTGCACCAGCGCGTGCTTCTCTTCCAGGACGCCCTTGGACTGCGCGCCAACCGCCATCAACGCCTTCATATCCGCCAGAAGCTCCGACACACGCGCCCGCTCAATGTCGTCGAGACGCATACTCTTCTCGTCGATGGCCGCCTCGGCCTCTGCCACGGGGTCGCCACTCTCTCCTTCGCGGTACTTGCGGAAGGCGGCCGAGAAGAGATCCAGCACCTTTTTGTTGCTCTCTTTGGCGCCCATGCTCTCCCTCTTTTTCCCGCCCTCAGCGCCAACGGCGTTATCTTCTGCGTCCTCCAGCTCTTCCTCTGTGCCCTCCAGCACCTGCATCAGCGTCTGGGGGTCCACGTTCTCCTTGGCCGGCGAGTGGCGCTTCCTGGGCGGCAGCGAAGGCGACAGCGGCTTCATGGTCCCGGCAGCGGCGGCGAAATCGCCCGGACACCACGTCTCTCTGGTTCGTTTCCCGCGCTGCTTGCGCTTCTTGCCCACGGCGAACTTGGTGACCGAGGTGCTCGAGAGCATGAGCCCCATGAGGCGCGCCATCTCGGCCTTATTATGGCTCTTCTCGCTCAGCAGCGCCTCGTTCTCGGCCTTGAGCGCGTCGAGCGCGTCCGATTTCACGAGCTTCTTGAGCTCGTGCACCTCGCGCTTGAGCCGCTTGAGCTGCGCCTGGTCGTCCAGCACCTCGTTCACTGTGGCGGACGTCTGGATGTCCTTGGCGCGGGCTGCGAACTGCAGCGTACTGCGCGTTTCCTCCAGGAACCGATCGCTGGGCGTCACGCAGCAAACAATGAGCGTGCGCGTGTTGCCGCCCAGCGAGTTCTGCAGCAGCCGCGTGAGTTTGCTGTCGCGGAACGGCGCGTTCTGGCCGCCGCCGGGCCCCGCCAGCGAGTTGATGACACGCGCCAGCGTCAGCAGCGACTTGTTGATGTTACCGGCCTCACGCTGGCGGATGCCCTCGGCCGCCGTGTGGCGCAGACTCTCGGAGCCCGCGAGGTCCACGAGGTTGAGGCTGGCCACGAGCACGGCGCCGTTCACGTCCTCCTCGGACTGGCGGCGCGACTCGGACTTGTGCTTGCTCTCGATCACGACGCGGAAGACGCTGTGCGAGCGCGAGCTCCGCTCGTTCATGGCCGTGTGGCCCACAGTGCGGCGCTGGTTGCCCAGCTGCAGCAGGTTGAGGATGTCCTCGTAGTTGGTGATGATCTCCTCCTTGCACTCGACGTAGACGCCCTTACGCGGGTCCTCGCGCAGCTTGAGACTCGCGCCCTTGTCCGTCGGGTTGAGCAGGTCCTTGATCACTTCGTTGTAGATCTCGAGGAAGGACACGCGCAGCAGGAAGTCGCGGTCCGTGCATCCCTCAATGTAGTTGAAAATATCCTCCACCGCCAGCTGCAGGATGCCGGGCGTGTGTGGCGCGGCCGTGGACGCCCCGGGCGACTCGCTCGGCCGCTCGAAGGGCATCACGCCGTCGCCCTGCATGGTGTATGTCTTACCGGACGACGTCTGGCCGTACGCGAAGATGGTGCCGTTGATGCCGCCCAGCGTCGAGCGCACAATGCGGCGCGCCGCGCGGTCGTACATGGTGTTGGCGTCGCTGTTGGCGTCGAAGATGGCATCATACTGGAACACGTTGCTCTTGCCGCCCAGCGGCGCGCCAGTCGCGTCCGTCACCGAGATGAGATTCATATGGGGCACCGTCGTGAGCACGCTCACGTCCTCACTGCGCCGCTCGCGCTCGTTCAGCGGCCGCACGCGGATGCACACGGCAATGTTCTCGGCCGCAGTCTTCTCCGCCGTGCTGCGGCCGTCCGCGGCGGACGCTTGGGGCTGCGGAGGCTCCATTCCCGACGCTGCTTCCACCTTGGGCGCGCTCTGGACGGTCTTTCGGCTGGGCTGGAGTTGGAGTTGGAAATGCGGTGATCGACCCTTTTCTTGGCGCGCTTTTTCAAAGGCGAGTTATTGACGCCTGGGAAGTCATGATAGAGAGCTCAAACAAATTGACGGATTTCCAAGTATGACATAGCAAAGGTCCAAAGCCCGATCATGCGTTTTGGTAGTTTTGTTCGGAATCCTAGCACAAGTGGACGCACACATGGAGCAGCTCGCAGTCTCTGGTGGCGGCGTCGGCACGCGCAGGCTACGGCCGCTGCAGGCCGCAGCAGCGCCTAGCCAAGGACTGGCCACGACGCTTTCCTCGTCCACAGATCACCACCTCCGCAAGCGGCCGCGTGTGGGCCCGGAGAAGAGCGCGGCGCTGGAGTGGAGCGACGCCATGGTGGAGACGCTCATGCGGCTGCGCTACGACACTTTCCTGGGCAAGTTCCGCGCCGCCACGAAAAGCTCCACTGCGGCCGCGGTATGGCTGGATCTCGCGGCGGAGCTGAGTGAGCTGGTCGGGCTGCGGGTTGCCACCGGCCAGTGCAAGAGCAAGGTACTGCCTGCATTTGCCGCGCTTGGATCCGACTTGCGACCGGGAAAAGCGACTGTCTCAACTGACCTTTGCTCGGGCGCATGCTGGCTGTGCTGCTACGGGGACTTGTGCCGCTGCTGCCAGATCAAGCGCATGCGGCGCAACTGGAACGCGTACTGCGCCGCCTACGACGCGCTCAGTGACGACGAGGACGACAGACACGTACGGGAGCCGCCCTATCTGGACCTCATGGACCGCTACTGGAACACGTGCGTAGAGCTGCTTTGTGGATTGCCGGCTAGTCTTTCTGCGATCTGGAGCTTTGTAGTCGACACCTAACAGTCGTGGACGTGTAACACGGCGTTGGGGGTGCTGCAGTGACGACGGTGTGGCGGTGGTGGGCGCGGAACAGGAGCAGGAGTCGTCTCTCAGCAGCCAGTCAACACGGCGACGTCGGCCGCCTGCGATAGCAGACGCGGTGGTGGTCGCGAGGGAGAGCCGCGCCTGGCAGGAGGAGCAGCGGGCGCAGCACGCCGAGGAGATGGCGCTCAAGCGCAAGGAGCTGCGCGTTCGGGAGGAGGAACTGCGTCTGCGACGCGAAGAGCTACAGGAGCAGAAGGAGGCACGCGAGCAACAGTTCGTGCTGCTTCAAAGCCATCTTCGGTCTAGTCAGGAACAATTGCGGAGGATGTCGGACCTCTTGGCAGATGCCATCAAGCGTAACTAAGACTCGTCGACTGGGCAATGGACGGCAGACGCAGACGATGTGTTCGACTCAGCACTCAAGACACGTACGAAACCACACGGAAACTCTGTCGCCCTCTCCCCTACTGCATGCAGCACGACTCATCTCAACGAAGTGCACTCGTCCCGGCCAGGATACCTTCATGTGCGGCGGCGCTTTCTGGCCAACCGACGAAAGTGTTGAGCGTCCAGGACACGTGGAGTCGAAGCTGCCTCGTGGAAAAGCGCGTCCAACTCCACGAAGGTACCTTCAACCGGTCTCGAGCACCTTGTGGACTCGATCACCATATCTCTCACCTCCAGTGTTTTCCAGTCGTGCTTCAAGGAGAACTCGAGCTCTCTTCCCACCAGCTTCTCACCGCGCGCCAGTTCGCGGACCTCGTCGTCGGAGAGTAGTTCACTCCAGATGCGAAGGTCGTCCACGACGGCGTTGGTAGTGTACCAGGTTGGATATCCCGGCTTCGACACGCGGTTTGATTCGAGAAGGTTTTGTCGTAGTCCTGCGCAGGCAGGCGAACGGATGGGTTTGCATGGCGGACGAGGTCTCCGTCGAGATAGACACTCTCCTCGCGGAGTTCTTCGTCGTAATTATGCGCCAAGTGGTACCACCTCTTGGACTGCAGATCTGTCGCCACCGCGTCGGTACTCGGTGGCACTGACGCGAGGAGGTTGAGACGCGAGTCCACGACGGCAACGTTCCCTTCGAGCAAAGGCGACAAGTTGAGCTCGTACTCGCTTGGGAACATCCCGACGAAAAACATATCACCCGCTTGGCGTTCGCTGGCTACATGAACGGTTCGTTGGAAGTCGTCAGGCAGCAGCGCAAACCTCATGTCGAAGCTGAAGCTCCCTCCAATGTGGTACGGAAGCGCCACGGCCGGCTGGCGTCTGTTGGCCACGTTCGCTTTAAACTGCAGCGACCGCAACTCCATGTACCGCTGCTTCCACGGCCGTGGATCGATCTGAACCTGGTACATGGGGTCACGACACGTGGACCGATTTTCGAGAACACGCGCTTTCCAGATCATGTCGTCCACCAGCCGACTGCATTGAGACGCATTCACGTGCGAGAGGCGGAAGTGATCGAAGCCCTTCAAGGCATCCAGGACATAGGCCAGCAAGTCTGGCGGCAGATCTTCAAAGCCAACCATCTTGCCTATCGCGGAGAAGTTTTGGGAGTGAGTGGCCAAGGAGAAGTGTGTGGCCCAACAGGAGGCGGAAGTGGAATCTTGGACGCATCAGAGCCACATGGTGGCAATACGCGGGAGAATACGGGACATATGTGTTCTTCTCTGTTGTGATCCAGTCAGCGGCTACTTGCGAGTCTGTGTGGAGTGTTCTGGGTCGGGCAAACGAACTGTGGCATTGAGACTAGCTTCGTTTC